>ML058479.1:3616902-3666748 GCA_003013855.2 Liriodendron chinense
TTTAGGCTCAACCACTTAAATGAGCTGGAAAAACATATGAACGGAATAGATAAAGCACATACATTCTAGGTGGGCCTAACTGAGTTTACTCTGCACGCGCACGCAATCCGATTCCATCTCTTACATCCAAGTACTCCGCACGCAACCCGATTCCATCTCTTACATCCAACCCTTCCATCAGATTCACGCCATCATTACTAGTAGACAAAAAAAAAAAAGTGACATGTCGAATCGTAAGATAGGCCAATCAAATCAAAATGATGTGCACCACTCAAAATATTATAATTCGAGTGAAGCCCATCTGACAATCGGATTTACCAGTTGTTTTGTACCTGTTGGATTCAAGAATCCATATTGGCCGCTCATATTTCAACAGAATTTTCTTGTTTGCTTATACCAGAAGCGGATTGGCTGGTGCACCCTACACCGGCTAAGTTGCTGGTGTAGTGGCGTCATCAAGTTCTATGGGTCCCACCATGAGTACTTGTTATATCCAAACCGTTCGTCCATGTTTTGGGATCATTTTAAGGCTTGAGCCAAAAAAATAAGACAGATCCAAGAATTCGGTGGACCACACTGCAGAAAGCAGTGTGAGATTGAACATATACCATTGAAACTTTCTTGGAGGTCCCAGAAGTTCTGGATCAGTCTGATATTTATTTTTACCCTTCATCCAGGTCCGTGTGACCTTATGAACAGTTTGGATGGGAAATAAACATCATGGTGGACCCTGGGTATGTTTTAATGGTGAGAATCATTGTCCCTACTGCCTTTATTGGTGTGGTCCACTTGAGTTTTGGGTATGAGTGATTTTAGGTATCATGCACTAAAATAATCTCGTAAAATGGATTGACAGTTTGGATATACCAAATACATTTTGGATATACCAAATACATTATAGTGGGTCTACAGAGCCTTAACCTTTTTTGAACGGTTTGTACAATCACGGTACTCGAGTGACTCCGCCAGGACCCTACACCAGCAACGTAGCTGGTGTAGGGTGTACCAGCCAATCCGCTTCCACTTATACCTGATTGATCAAGCTTAGCATACGTCATCATTGGCTGCACTAAATGTGGTGGTGTTGACAATGTCAGCGCTGAGCTACCAATCGAGTAGTCGGCAATAAAATCCTGTTGAGGCCGAGCCGACATCAAAGACTCCATATTCTAATTCAAGTATAGGGCACCAGATGATCAAATTTACTTGATGTTTTATACCTGTTATCACCATTGCATAGTGCATGCATTTAACATGTCGCATATTATATACATATGTACCAAGTGGGTACCACAAGTCTTGAGTTTCACTATTTTTTAAAGACAATTTCTTACCGGCATTTTTTGTAATTTCATCCATCAATAAGCACCATCATTTAATTTCTAGCCTTTAAAGAATTATTTGGTAAAATATAAATTTATCTGGAATTTTCGATAAATAAAATCCATAGTATAAATTACTGAAAATAGTAAAACAGGCTAATTAAAACTTATAAATAACCCTTAAATGACTAAAAAAAATATTTTAGACCATAACCAGACTCCTAAAACCCTAAAACAATAAATTTTTTTTTTTTTTTTTATTAAAAGTAAGTTTTAACTTAAAATTTTAATTTAACTCCTAAAATTATTGAATTTTGTGAACTGTTTAGTAGCTAATGAACCTTAGCTAATTAGCCAAGACGTAAGATAACTTTCTAACAGTATACAATATTTGGTAAAAATGATATTTGTTGAAAAGTTATGACCCTCAAAAGCTATAATGCGCATTTAAGTCATTTTTGCCTTGGTTCGTATCTTTTTGCCTTCTTTCTTTCCATCTCGCGCTCTCTTGTAACTAATAACAAAAAAAAAGAAAAAAGTAAAAAAGAAAAACTAAAGCTTAAAAGGAAATCCAAGCATAGGACTCTTGAGTTACAAACACTGAACCAAACACATTAATTATATACTGCGCAATTGATAGCTGTCCATCCAACAACCCTACAAATGCATCATGTCCCACCTATAAAAGATTCAGGGAGAAAGTCTTTTCTCATAAATCATGGACCACTTTGGATTTAGACCTAATTTCTTAGAAAAGAAAAAAAGCCATATACGTACTAAGCATTGGATTCATTACATGCTGCAAGCAATACACCATAACTTAGGCACCTCTAAATGCGAAAACTACAACACGACAACTTTGTTTTAGCTAGTTATAGGAAGGCTGTGCAAGACCACAGTCTCAACGGTCAGACCAGGACCGAACCCAAACAGCACACCCCATTCCAGGCCTTCTCCAGTAGTTGCCTTTCCTTCCTCTGCAGATTTCTTTCTCATTTCATCCAAAATAAATAGTACACACGCGCTCGACATGTTTCCGTACTCGCTTAGCACGTGCCTCGTGGCCTGCATCTTCTCTGCCTTTAGATTCAACTTCGACTCCACTTGATCAAGGATCGCTGGGCCACCTGGGTGTGCGATCCAAAAGATTGAATTCCAGTCGTCGATGCCGAGTGGCTTGAATGCCTCCACTAAGCTCTTCTCGATGTTCTTTGAGATGATCCCGGGCACGTCCTTGAGCAGGTGGAATGTGAGGCCCACCTCACGTAAGTGGCCATCAATTGCACCATCTGAATCGGGTAGTATGGTTTGTGCGGCCGACACAAGTTCGAAGAGCGGTCGCTCGGAGGTGTTAGGATCAGCCCCGACGATCACTGCGGCCGCACCATCTCCAAAGAGTGCCTGACCTACAAGGCTATCAAGATGGGTGTCAGATGGGCCACGGAAGGTGACGGCTGTGATCTCAGAGCACACAACAAGAACACGTGCACCGGCATTGTTCTCAGCTAGGTCCTTTGCAAGGCGGAGGACTGTGCCACCAGCAAAGCAACCTTGTTGGTACATCATGTAGCGTTTGACGGATGGACGTAGGCCGAGTAGTTTGGTGAGCTGGTAGTCAGCACCGGGCATGTCGACGCCGCTCGTGGTGCAGAAGACTAGGTGGGTGATCTTAGATTTGGGTTGGCCCCACTCCTTTATGGCCTTGGTGGCGGCCTCCTTACCGAGCTTAGGGACCTCGACGACGACCATGTCCTGGCGGGCGTCGAGGGAGGGGGCCATGTACTCACACATGTTGGGGTTCTCCTTGAGTAGGTCCTCAGTCAGGTGCATGTAACGTTTTCGGATCATTGATTTATCGCCTGCATGGTCAGGAGCGTAACACTTTATTGTTATTTTCTAACAGTAACTTCTATAGAAAATTTGAAATTCTAACAGTAACTTGTGCATTCAAAAAAGAAATAAAAGGTAACAGCTAATATCATGTGGTGGGCCATTTAAGGACTGTCGTACTTGGAAAATCACCATTCAATGGCCCACATCACAAGACAGCTCTCGAAATCCACCCGTTAATCCAATCATCATTTCAAGATGGCTATTAAACAGGTCCCACCGTAAATTGCTTACGATTCCGAAGAATCACTTTGGTTTGATGATGCTAACCATACAATATATGGCTCATAAAAAACGGATAGCCGTAAAATAATGGCCCACATTTGAAAAACTAGATCAATCTGATTGGCATGTTTTTTCTCTATGACCTAAAGAAAGGTGGTATGAATGAATGAACGGTCCGGATTGATGATTGGGAGCACCACATCTTATTTAATGATGAAAATGTGAGCAAACAAGACACTCACACATTCGCTTGAACTTCTCCTTGAGCTCGGTCATGTGCTCGCTCTTTGTGATCCTGAAGTAGTAATCCGGATAGTCGGCCTGGATCACCTCATTGGACGGCGTGGCTGTGCCGATGGCCAGCACCGTGGCTGGGCCCTCCGCTCGCTGGGCCTTCCTGATCTGATCGATTGACACCGTCGACATGGCTCTCGATTGCTGGCCTTGTTTTACACTGCTTTGCACCCAAATAGCTTGGACACTGATGGTTCGGTGAAAGTAGCATTTGAGTTAAGTTTTATACAAGGGGGTAGGTTTCATGGACGGGTAGATGGGGAGCCACGTGGGTTTGATGGGGAACTATAGAATGGGCGGCTGAGGGGGTGCCATGTGGTGCACATGCTGTTCCTTTCGGACTTTACTCCGCCGGTGTTTTTCCCGTTCTTAGGTATTATATTAGTTTGGCGCGAAACGGGACGACTTCCTGTATCTTGTAGAGGCCAACCCGATGTACGTGCGAAATCCAATCCGTCCATCAGTTCCTAACGATCATATTTGGATGGTTCCCAAAAAACGACATATAATCAATACTCAAGTGGGCCACACCACAGGAAAAAGTGGGAATAGTGGGAATAGTCATCAAAACCTTCCTAGGGCTCACCGTGACGTTTATATACTATCTAACCCGTCCACAAGGTGGTTCCCACTGCTATGTAAGGAAAACATATAAATATCAGAATAATTCAAAACTTTATGTGGTCACAAAGAAGGTTTCATTGGTGAGCGTTAATTTCCCACCGTTTAATTTCGTGTGACCCACTCGAGTCTTAGGTCTCGATCATTTTTAGCCTGTAATCCTAACATTATCTGGAGAAACTTATGTATAGAGTGGATTTTACATAGACATATAATGGTGGGCCTCACAGAGATTTGGGTCACATGAACTCCCTATGGCAGGATTTATTGGAGCTCTTGATTCTCCTTTGAACAGCGGGACGTGAGTTTGGAAGCGGTTTTAGACTTTTAGGTGGCGTGGGACTCATCGAAAAGCTGACTGCCGACTTCGTACGCCACCCAACTCCATGGTGAGTTGATGTTGCAAAGTTCTGTTAGCTCCATTATAATGTATGTTTTATATATATACACACCGTTCATTCATTTTTATAGATCATTTTAGGGGATGATTCAAAAAATAAGGCCGATCAAAGCCTCAAGTGGACCACATCACAAAAATCAGTTGGGATTAAACACCTACCATTGAAAAATTCTTTGGGCCACAACGGTTTTGGATAAAGCTGATATTTTTGTTTTCTCTTCATCCAGGTTTATGTGACCTTATGAACGGGTTAGATGAAAAATAAACATCATGGTGGGCCCTAGGAAGGTTCAAGGGTAGGTGTCATCATCTCCACTGCCTTCTATTCACTTGAGGTTTGGACCCGGATTACACCGTAAAATGATATCTCATGATGGATAGACAGTGTGGATATAACACATGAGTCCGGATCCTCTGTTGAAAACTAGCTGAGAGCCTCTGATGCTGCTGCTCTGATTGGTCTAGATGATCTGATTGTGTCACAACAGCTCAGCTCTGACACAGTTAAGCTGAGCTGGACCAATTGGAGCAGTGACGAGCAAGATTTCTCTGCTCGTTTTCAACAGAAGATCCAAGACTCATAACACATACGTCATGGTGGGTCCACATAACTTTACCACGTCACACCAAGGAAGCCGATGGTACGTGGTCCGCTTCTGTACCGATCGGCCATGTGGGCCAACTTGTTGATCTATTTTATATATCCATGCTGTCCATCTGTTTTCCCATGCCATTTTAGGAAGTGATCCTAAAATGTAGGGAGATCCAAATTTAAATTCGACCACACAACTGGAAATATTGGTGAATGACCATTAAAAGCTTTTTGCCGGCAACAAAAGTTATGGATCAAGGTGATAATTATATTTTCACTTCATTCAGATCTGGGTGACCTTTTCAACGGGTTGGATGGAAAGGAAATACTACGGTCAGCTCAACGTATGACCCATGGTGTTGAAATCAGTGGACGACCAACGGCCTCGCTCGATATACTGGTGTGGCCCACTTATTGAGTAGATCATTCAAGGGCATTCTTCATGGTGGGCCTACAATTTCAAGGATCGGATGTCCGACTGGAATGGCATTTTAGCAGTAAAGATGGTGTTAGAGCAGGAAGCAGATTGCCTGCCAGAGGGAAAGCTAGGTGAAGCCCACCATGTCGTTTGTGAGAAATCTAGATCATGTTAGGACATGGCTGAAAAATGAGACAGATCCAAAATGCAAGTGTGGGGCACCACAAGAAACAGTGAGGACTGAACATCGGCCATTGAAATATTTGTAGGGCCATAGAAATTTCGGATCAGGCTAATATTTTTATGTTTTCTGTTCATCGGAGTATGAATGAACTTACCAATGGTATGGATGGTATATGGAGTATGAATGAACTTACCAATGGTATGGATGGTATATAAACATCATCGTGGACTCAAGAGAGGTTTGGATTAGCCTGTTTTTTGGCCATGTCCTAAAATGATCTAGCAGAACCGATAGACAGGGTGGATATCTAGTAAACATCAAGGTGGGCCCCACCTAACTTCGACTCAGAGGAAGTCCCTAGGAAAGGTTTGCACAAGTTGCGACCGGGACGTGGCATTACGACGATCAGGTATTATCGAAGGGTTGGTGAGGGACCGGAATATATACTCTGCCAGTCCTGCAACACCTGCGCCAACCACCCAACGGGAGCAGGTTAGGTGCGGCCCCGGCGAACCCAAGAGGGTACTGCCTGCTTGACGTGTGTATTCTATATCCACGCTTTTTATCCGTTTTTTTTTTTTCAAATTATTTAGGGAATGAGCCAAAAATTAAAGTAGACCTAAAGCTCAGGTGGACCATACTAATGGAAACAGGGTGATTGAACGTCCCACTATTAAAACTTCGTACAGTAATGTTTATGTAATATTTATTTGTCATCCAACTTGTTGATAAATCACAAAAACTTAGACTAAGGGAAAAAAAACCCCGCTTGATCCAAAACTATTGCAGCCCACAAAAGGTTTTTAATTGACAGTTTACTATGGAATGGTCCACTTGAGATTAGTATCTGCTTCATTTTTTAGTTTATCCTTAAAAGGACATGAAAAAAATGCAAGGACAACATTATATAGAATACATATATCAAGGTGGGCCTTATGACAAGGGCCGCATGGTCTTGGGTGAGGTGCCCCACCCTGATGTATGTGTTTTATCCACGCCATCCATCCATTTTGGATCATTATTCTAAGGCAGGAGAAGGAAAAAAAGGAGGAGGTAGATCCAAATCTTAGTTGGACCATAGGGCAGGATAACAATGGTGTTTGAACAGGCACCATTAAAAACTTTATAGGTTCACTGTCAAAGTTTATTTTCCATCCACCCTGTTGATTAGGTTACAAAGAACTGGATGAAGGGAAAACACAAATATCAGGTTAATCCAAAAGTTTTGCAGTCCCAAAATCTTTAATTTTAATGGTGGGGTTCAATGGCTTTTTTTTTTTTCCCGTGTGATGTAGTCCACCTGAGATTTGGATTTGCCTCATTTTTGGGCTTATTCCCTAAAATGAGCTGGCAAAATGGATGGATGGCATGGATACACATAAATTATGGTGGAGCCCACAAAGCACCGTCTAGTAGTGACTCTATCAGCAACGTCAATACGCAATGTCAGCTTGATGTTTATATGCTACCCAAAACATCCATAAAGTCATTTCCAATGAGATGAATTGAAAACATAAAAATATTAGCTTGATGCAAACTTTTGTGGGCCACAAAACTTTCAATCCTAGGCATTCAATCTCTTTTGTTTATTGTCTTGTGGCCCACTTGAGTTTTGGATCCACTTCTTTTTGGTCTCGTGTCTAAACAAGAGCTAGAAAAAAGACGGACGAGTGATTTCACACGAACATCAAAAAGGTCCCACCTAGCTTCCGACCATACTAACTTGGGTGTTGCAAACACGCTTTGTATTTGCAAAACTTTGACCGCAGCTTTGCTATCCAATCAAAGCCCCTGCCGTACTTGGCTATTCTCTACACCAGCACGGGCAGCACCCAATTGAAGTCCATATCATCCACGGTAGTGGATTTCAATCTTATTGACATTGTAGTATGGCTAAATGACTTAATTGCCCCATGATTTCAAAAAATCACATTCATAGCCCTCTAGCACTTTTTTTTTTTTCTCTTTTCTTTTTTCGAACCCAATTACCCCTATCAGTCCGAATTTGAGTGAATAAAAAGCTAATTTACCCTTCAATACCAAGGCAGTGATGTAGATGTGATTTGTCATTGAGCCCACATTAAGGTAGATCCAATCCGTTCATTTTTCCTATAACACTCTGTTTATATGGAATCATGCTAACCTCATGCTCACATGATATCTGTGTGGCCCACAAAACCTAATTGAACCAAATTACCCCTACCTATCCAAATTTGAGTGAATATACCCTTCAATATCGAGGCAGTGATGTGGATGTAATTTATCATTGAGCCTACATTAAAGTAGATCCAATACGTTCATTTTTCTTGTAGCCCTCTATTTATATGGAACCATTCTAACTTCATGTTGACATGATATCTGTGTGGCCCACAAAACCTGATAATATATAATGGTCTTCATTTAATACGATCTATTTTCTTCTGATGTGGTCCAGTTAAGTTTTGGATCCGTCTCATTTTTTTAATCTCATAACCTAAAATAAGCTTGCGAAATGGATGGACGGGGTGGATTTCTTACAAATATCACAGTGGGCCCCACCTAGGATGCAATTTGCTTCTATTCCCTCCTGTGGACTGAATCTCGCGGGAAAGCTTTATGCAAGAACTTCGCTGGGAACATAAGTGGGGCCCACCATGATGTTTGTGAGAAATCCACCCCTTTCATCCACTTTGCAAGCTCAGTTTAGGACAAGAGATAAAAAATGAGACAGATCAAAGACTCACAAAAACCCGATAAACAATAATGGTGGCCATTCACTATAACTTATTTACTTGTGGTGTGGTCCACATGATCGAATCTGGCTCATCCTTCAGATCATGGCCTTGTATTAAATTCTAACGAGAATGGACAGAGTGAATTTGACACATACCCCATGGTGGGCTCCATAGACAGTGTCCAAAGCCTAACTACCAACATAGGACAACCTTGACTCGTAGGACGTGACAACATTGACCCTTAACATATGATAACCTCCACCGTGACAACCTTGACCTTGCTGACCTTAACTTTAATACATGATAACCTCCACCCTTAACATAGTTTCTTGGTGTGCGGCCCACTTACATTTTGGATCTGTCTCATTTTTGGGTCCACTTACTGATAGGACCCAACGTATTGGAAGAATGGTTTGGATGCCCTATCAAAATTACAGTGAGTTCCGCGGAGCCAGGACGGATTATGGTCCAGGTGGGGAAGGAGGAAAGTTACATGTACTTCTCACTAATGAGCTGTAATTATCTAGAAAATCCTAAAAAGAGAAAAAAAAAAAAAAATTCCTTAAGCTTTTTTAAGGGCAGATTACAACGAGGTATGACCCCTTCCATCCATTTTTATCCACACCATCCATTCATTTTTTTTTTAAAGATTATTTTAGGGCATGACCTCAAAACCGAGGTAGAAATCTCTGGTGGACCACTCGTATGAAACAGTGGTGATTGAACCTCTGGTCAATTTTTACTATTTTCTGTACTGTGGTACATCTAAGATTTAGATCTGCTTCATTTCTTGGATCATGCAAAATGAGTTTTCAATACAAATGGACGGTGTGGATGTAGTCACATATATCAAGGTGAGCCCCACAGTCAGGGTCCCATCCACCTTGCTGGATCCGGGGTCTCACCTAATCCGCTCCTACACATTCCCTCAAAATCCGCTGGAGGCGGATTTCCTTCTAAAGCCATTCGCAGGATGGTCCTCTGCTGAGAACCTAGGTGGGACAAACTGTGATGGTTGTGAGAAATCCACCTCGGCCATTTGTTTGATGAGCTCATTTTAGAATATGTGACAAAAAATGAGTCAGATCCAAGGCTCAAGTGGGCTGAAAATGTTAGAATTGAACATTCACAGTTAAAATATTCGTGTGACCATAGAAGTTTTGAATCAAGCTAATATTTGTATCTGCCTTATTTTTTAACTTATGCCTTAAAATGATATGAGAAAAGGAATGAACGGCGTGGATAAATAGATAGACGTGTGGGGGCAGGACGCTGCTTCCTACGTGGCTAGAGATGTGTAGGGGCAGGACGCAATCCTACCAACTTGGCAGGACATCCACATCTGAAGCGGATTGCATAGTGTGCCACATGCCAACGACTGACGTCACCAAGTTATGTGGGTCCCACCATGACATGTGTTATATCAAATTCGTCTATCTATTTTGCAAGATGGTTTTAGTGCATGAGACTAAAAAAGAGGGCAATCCAATTATCAAGTAGGCCACACTATAAGAAAACAGTGGTGATTAGACGCTCACTATTAAAAACTTCATTGGGCTCATTGTAATATTTATTTACCATCCAACCCGTTGATTACATATGCCCTAGAGAAGTTAACTCAGTGGCTGATGGCTTGGCTAGACTCGGTAGTGAGTCCCAACTCTAGGGTGTTTGATATGGAGTCTGCAATCCCGACATCAGTCCGTGGTCTCTTGTTTGTGGACAGGCTGGGCCTTGGACATATTGTAGAAACCGTTCGGCCGGCTGAGTCATCCTTGTGGTCTCTTCTTTTGGTCCAGTCTTAGGCTTCCCTTGGCAGTTTTTGGTGCCAGGGATGCCCAAATGTGTGTGTGTGTTTTTTTTTTTTTCCTTGTTCAACTTGTGACTAAAATCTGACAGTTATCAAAATGAAAAAAAAAAGAGGGAAAACACAAATATCATCTTGGATAAGAGCCTTTTGTGGGCTCAAGAAGTTTTCAATGATAGGCACTCAATTCCTACAGCTTCCTATAGTGTGGCCCACTTGAGCCTTAGATATGCCTCATTGTTTGTCTTACGCCTTAAAATAGTAAGGAAAAATGGATGGATGATGTGGATAAAGCATATACAATAGTTAGGTGTTAAGGGTCGAGGCTATAATTTGTGAAGGGTCGAGGTGATGATGCGTTAAGGGGAGATGTTGTCATGTGTTAAGGGTCGGAGGTTTTCGTGTGTTAGGGGTTGAGGTGGGCAAGTCGATGTTGATAGGGCTGAGGATGTGAGGTTGCAACCCCATTTTTGGCTTTTAGTCAAATTTGCTCCATCTATTTTCTTCAAAATTTTGAGGAAGGTAACTGTCCAAAGAATGACCAATTACTACGCCAAAATCACCTTTTTGCGACGGACCAAGCTCGTCACAAATCTAGATTAGCGACGGACGTAGTTCGTAAACGACGGATTATATTCGTCGCTTTGAAACGACGAATTGTGTCCGTCGCTAAATTATGTAAAGCGACGGTTATTGGTCCGTCGTACAAAATTGTTGCCACGGATATTGGTCCGTCGTTAAATTTATGGGCGACAGCATGATTGCATTTATTTAGGAATTTTAGCGACGGGTTTGGTCCGTCGCTAAATTTTCTGCAACAGAAAAATCTGGTGGCCGAATTGTTTCTTGAATCTGTTGCACCTGATAGTCGTCCAAATTATTAAAAAAAAAAAAAAACAGAAAAAAATTTAACTGTAACCCTCACAAATCATCATTATATCATATACAAAACTTATAAATTCTTACATTTCTAGTGGAAAATAATATTAATATTTGTTACAAATCTACACATTTAAGTGAACCAATATTCTCCATATAATGAGCAACTAGGCTTTATTTTGTCCTCGTTGAGACCAATCTCTTGATCATACGTGAAGCCTTCATTCGTACTCTTTCCTTTATAGCTGCGTCCACCTCATACGTTAGCAAATCCATCAACTGGCCCACTTGCGAAATTCAGAATATAAAACATACGAGTATGTGTAACGACCCGAGATTTTTGACTCTCGTGTATAACACAATAGCCGAATTCCCAAGTAACTTATGGAATAACTAATTTGTCAAATAATGAAATATAGCACTCAAGCACAATGGCGGAAACAATTGTCATCTTATTCTATCAAACTCACTACATCATCATGAATGTTTAAATAAGGAAACCAACCAATAGTTTCACTAATTAAGTAAAATATCAATTTATGTCTTTTCTTAAAGACTTATTACGATTCCATAAATGTATCAACTACTCAAAAGAAACATTTAATTAATGAAAACATCGACTAAGTTTCTCCAACATCGTCATCTGCCATGTGATCATACGAACCATCGAACTCTTCTCCTTAAAAATCGGGTTCAATACCTGGATCTTCACCTGCATCACCTAAATTGTATTTGGGATAGCGTTAAACGCTATCATAGTGGGGAATATTCCCTCAAAGACTATCAAGAAAAATAATATACAAAACTCAGAGTAACGCAACACAATAATATCTTTATTCAAACAAAACAATCAAGTAAAAATCTTTATTAATGCGATGCATGGAATGCATGCTCTGGTTAAGGCACCCTGGCTAGAAATCATAATACATGAAGTGGGAGACTCCCTGTTACGACTTCACGCTAGCCACTAGTAACCAGAGGTTCCTGGGACGCACAAGCCCATAGTTTTGCCCGACCACGTGAGCAACGGGACGCTCATAGCCCAAATCTACACATGACAGTGTACGGAGAGAAGTAGGACGTTCTAGCTTATTCTCAATTCCGTACACCCACATGGAGCTAAGTGAATGCATGACTTTAGTTTCACCATTATTTAAGTAATTTCACATACAACCATTTTTAGCAACTCACTGGACACTATGGGAGAGTCGTAAGCGACACAGCATAGGCCGTTAGCTCGGGCTTAGTGTCCATGGCACCAACCCTGACTCATGAGAATTTGTATACCATTAGTGTCCACTCATTGTCCTGTTTTATGATTTCATCATGTCCCAAAAAGCCAATGTTGTACATCATGACCAAATTCATTAAAATACTCATATAATGTAAATGGATCTAATCAAGCATCATGTACATGTAAGGATCCATTGACAAACAATCACTTCATTCTCTTAGTTAAGTCAAGAGATATTCTTCCATCATGGACACCTCTCACGGGTTCCATCTCTCTACATCAAATAATTTTACTAACTTAGGGACAAAGAGTATACAATAATGGGATGTCCATATGATGATCTTATACACATATTTCATATCACAAAATGAAAACCAATGTTACTTGTAATACATGGACTAAGAAAATAAGGGTATAGATTTCACAAAAATAAATAACACAAATACACATGCTTCTTAGTAAAAAATCTAAACAAGGAATTACATCACCATATGATGATATTCATTACAAATCTCACATCAAACTTCATGTTATATGGATAAACAATTCAAAACAATATAACTTCACATGCCACAAAAGAAACTTATGATAATCGTGATATTATTAATGAAAGGCTTGAAGGAAAATCCTCACCTTAGGATGGACTTAGAAGATGGTTGTAGAAGATCCTAGCCGCTGGAAAATATGAGAAAGAACTCTCTTCTTTCTCTCTCTCTCTCTCTCTCTCTCTCTCTCTCTCTCTGTTTCTCTCTCTCTTCTCTTTCTCTAGGGCATGGGGGCTCTCTCTCTCTCTTCTCTATTCTCTATTCTCTCTTCTTTCTTTCTCTAGAGCATGGAGGCTAGTGTTAGGAGAAGGGCTTGGAGGTGCGTAGTAGGAATATGGAGAGGGATGTGCACGTGAGGTCTTGTGTAACAACCTCTTGAGGTGGGTTTCTCAAATCTCAATATTTGGATGATCTTTGTTCAATTCTAATTCGTTCATCTTCTCAAGCTCAAAGAGTAGAGTCAGAATACGTAAATTTCTTGATGATCCACATTCTAGATTGGCCGATCATTGAAAATGGCACGACGGGTGCTAAAATGGGCTAGATCTCAATTAATGGTCTACAATTAATGATCTGGGCCCAAATTTTGAAAAAATATGTAGTCATGATAGGCAAACAATTGTACAAAGTTTAGTGGTTGATTGATGGTGAAAAATGCCTAGATCTGAAATTCCAACTTTTGACCGAAAAGGAAGGGGTTGGCTTTGTGGTTCAACGGTGTAGGATTATAGATCAGGGTCCAAATTTTGTGTCAACTCATAGTCATATGAGTATAATGGGTGGTCCAAATTTGAGAAACGATTGATGGTGAGAAGTGGGTAAATTGAAAGGTTCAAATTTGAAAAGAGTTGGTAACTCGTTAATTTCTAGAACGGGATAACTTCGCGCATAAGAAAGAGGCTTATCAAGGTGGGGCACTCATATCACACTATTGGTCCATGATAAAGACGATCCAAGTCATTCATATAAAGGAAAATATTCGACTACGACTAACCATCCACTTTCCTTACTTGATGGATATGAAAATCAAGGATTAAGGGGCTGATTTGACAATTGGACCACTTTTGCTATGATTTAAGGGCTGAAAATTGATGTATATGGTTAATATGTGCCCAAAAGCTTAAATCCATAGTTTTGCATGAAAGTAACCGTCAGAAACTATAATACTTAAACATGGCATCTTAACTTAAGTTTAACTAATGGCATTTTCGTAATTATCTAAAAAGTGCGTGATTTTTAAAATCTGATCTTTTTACGATGTTTATGGGATTATTCTAAGCAACTTTTGTAAAGGGTCCCCTATCGGATCTTCTACGGATGTCCCGCTATTCGCAAATCAACAGTAAATGTATGATAATTAATAAAAATAAATTAAAAATGAATTTTCAAATAAATCTCGAAAATCTGGGGCGTTACAGTATGAGTTTTGTAATCTAAGAACAAAAAAGAAAAAAACAAGCTTGATAACTATTATGCAAGAAGTTTTAGTGGTATGAAATTAAAATTCGCAGGCCAAACACAAAATCATCACACAAATAACTCATGACATACTGTAGAAAAATTACCTTCAACATCCTTGCCTTCTCATATTTCTCCTTATCACTTTTCCCTTTAAGGGAACTGCTAGCTGTGAGAAAAACAATCTCTTTATTAGATAGATTTGTATCCGACACGTGTGGGGCATCCAAGCCATGGAAAAAGGGTGGCCCATCAACTGTCATGAAAATTAGGCTGATCCACTCATCGGTGATCAATTAGAGGATAATCTGGCCTAGAGATTGGATATATATATATAAGTGATTCAAAACATTGATACAATGGGACCCACCGTCGATTGTCCTTGCAAGAAAAGACCCTGGCTTCTATCTTAGCCACTTCTTGGTTAGCCAGCTATTTAAAAAGGTTAAGCCCCCGTCCAGTATAGAGCTTTCTACCTATACAATATTTGTGTAAGTGCATCTAAGATTTTTTAAGTGACAGGTAGGTTCAATACTTGAGTGTGGTCTAAGATTGGATGAACTTACACTTACATAGAACATTTTGATGCACTTAGAGGCCCTTAAATGAATTTTCAGACCATCTTTATTGTATACAACATGAGTAGGTTTGGACAGTTTAACCCATGCGAATAGTTGCATGTGAGTTGTGAATTTTAAGACTACAATGATTTTGAAAGGCATATGGCAACATCAAATCGAGGCATGCATAGCATTCAAAATCAGACTTAGCCAATTAATAGGTGGGCCACACCGTGGAAAACAATGGACTACTCATAAACCTCCAAGTTCACATTATGGACAACGTAGCAATTGGATCAGCACGGTTTTTGGATCATGTTAGTGTACTAACATGATCTGGATGAACTGATGGACAGAGTAGATGTTTCACAGACATCATCTGATTAACGGGTTTGATGAAAGATCTGTGATGTTCATTACATGTCTCATCCCAGACTAATGGGACAAAAGCTGATGATTCAGACGGTGAGGATTGGTTACACGTCGTATTGCAAACCATCACGTACTACAACAAAACCATCTTGAAAAAAGAATAATAGAACCAAACACAGCATAATATATAGATATATTAAAACCAGACAACAAAACAAACGGATCAAGCCCATTACAAGGATATTGCAAAGATAACAAGTTGGGGATTCAAAAAGAAAGTGAAGTTCAAAAAACCAAAATAAAGAAATCCCAATCTCAAACGTTTTCAACCAAGCAACTTATAACCGATCATATATATAAGAAGCAAATGCGTCAATGCAAGCATAGACAATCCAATTACTCAGTGTAACATGCTGAGGTTTCTCCATTTCAAGACTGGCGAATTCCAACGCAAGACATTTCAATCCAATGCGTGGATGGTTGTTAGAATAGTTCAAACGGGTCATAGCTAATGGTTCAACGTCCATAGCATTGGATACAATAAACCCATAATCATCCCTAAGCTTCGATACATCCCTCCCAATATCTACTCGAACGAAGGTAGCATTTGAGTATCTCAGAAAGTTCTCGAGTGAATCCGGAATGTGGGCCATATGGAAGATTTGGACAATGAGGCACTTGTTCTTGACACATAGCTGTAAGATGGCCGTTTTGTTAGAGATACCATGTGCGAATAGTTGCATGTGAGTTGTGAATTTTAGGACTACAATGATTTTGAAAGGCATATGGAAAATAACCTCAAGTTGTGAGAAAAACAATCTCTATGAATTTGAATGCTAGGGATACCTCGATTTGATTATTTCCTCTTTATTAGACAGATTTGTAACTCTATCCAATAGTGGATCCAAAAGCACCCTACAACGCTGTTGCAACCCAAGATCTGGAAATTAAAACTATGACCGTTAGATAAGTATCCAAGGAAACTTCACCTTGCATCTGATGGAAGGTCCTATGCATCTTGGGCATGCTGCATGAGAGATCAGGTTCCCATGCCACAGATATTAAAAAAGGACGAGATCCATCTATTCTATGAAACTTGACTGCTTTGCAGAAAACTCCTCTAAGATGTCACATATCTCCAGTGGGCCACATCTGAATCCTGATGAGAAGTGATGCACAACCAGGAATAGTTATAAGCTGATGAGGGGGAAAAAGAGTTGGAAGAAAGTGCATAGCCATCCCCATGACTTACAGACGCATCTGGCCCAAGAGTCTTGCATGGCATTTAGACTGCGGCCTGCCTTCTCTTATATACAAATAGCTGGAATGTAACATCGAATGCATGATACACCAAAGATGCATGCATAGACAGATGTTCACAGCAGTAGTATTGAAGTGCATCATGATGCAATTTATCAAAAGAGTTTTGCAGTTAGATATTCCATAGTGAACTTATAAGGTCCTGGTAGCTTCCTGATGTGCCAATCCATACAAAAGAAGCCCAGGTTTGACAATGTAAAACGTCGACCCTGATGGGCTGCTCTGTGGATGGGGTTTGCTCCTCCAGATTAGAAGATCCGAACCATCCGATCACCAAACTAAGAAGCCAACTTTTACCGGACCGGAAGCTTAAGGATCTATTTACTTTATGTTGCACAGAACCCTATAATTCCTCATCTCAATGACAATATTTGATAATGATGCAAAATTAAACGGCAGCAACGTGACTTACAGAGCATGGTAGTTTGCTAGGTTGGGAAATAAATCCCACGAAAGAAAAAGTAGATGGAATATGCTGACCCTTGAAGAATGCACTGGTGCTACAAAATCAAACCTGAAAAAAAAGATAAAAAAGCAGCATGTAAGAACTCAAGAAACCTATGACTCATTAAATGAATTATCTACATAATCAAGCCAATTGCAACCTTGAACTTAAACGAGAAATGTGATGACTACCTGCGAGAGAAGGATCTGAAATCTATCCTCTCACATGCGCACAGGGTCAGTGTCTTTCATCTGATGGACCCATTGTGCACCTTTGGTAACTCTTCCGTCGATAAGAATACAAAGGCGATGCACAGCAAGCATTATGGTGACATTCAAGTCCTGCCCTCATCAGCACATATGGATCTACTTTTAAGTTGCAACAAACAGAGGATTCAATACTACAGACTGCTATCACACTCACAAAAGCTACACCAATACTATTTGCCAGTTGCTACTAAATACTATCAAATATAATGTGTGGTACAACTGCAAACAGATAAACAACTGTAAATTGCAAAAGATAAAACTCCAATTCTAGTAGATTTTGCAATTAAACTACCAATCCTAGGTAGTCTGCCCAAGAACAAATTTTAATGCTTTGGCCTCATTGGACCATAAATCTAAAATCTGAAACATTGATCCAATACCAGTTAGCAACATGAAGTATACCCACAAACTAACATGACACTTCAACCAGCACTAACATGAAGTATACCCACAAATTAAGCAGTGTTTCAATAGCAAAGATAGGGAAAGGCTACAAATGTTGACCATCAAATCGATTTCAATTGTAGGCCTCTTGACATAGAAGTTTGACAAGGTAAAAAAACTAGCAAGGGTCTGAAAGATCACACACAGATGAATCCCAGCAAAAAACCACCAAGGAGGCACAAAAGACTACAACCCAAAAAACAAAGAAAAATTACATCCACTAGAGCTTTGATACAAGAGGCCTATGCCCCAAAGTGCCCATAGGCCAGCAATCAAAACCAATCTCCAAATAACCCTTTCTTGTAGGGATGTAAAGTATTAGCAATTGGGGTCGTTATTTGAGTTCAAAACTCGAATTAAGCTCGAATTTCAACTGATTACAGTTGAGTGATTAAAATCACTAATTAAAGGCATGGGCTGTTCCATTGGCTCGAATTTTGGCAGGACCACTCTAACCTCAAAGATGGGATGATCTTCGAAGGCTAAAAAACAGCCCATGCCTAAAAAACCACATGCAATGAGCATACCAACGAGGGAATGGATAAAAAAAACCACATGCAATGATGATACATTTGAAAATGAATTGATTGAACTATCCCTAATGGATCAGGTTCCTTTCAGAAGTAGCCCACCATGAGTTGCAAAACCACATGCAATGAGCATACCAACTAGGGAATGGTGATTTTCTATGGTTTCTTCCTAAACAAACAGGCCGTAGTAAGCTAGATAACAGGCATTTAACATGGCTTCAACTGCAATTTAACATATAGAGAAAAAGTTAAGGTAACAAAAAATGAATAATCAAGTAATGTATGATAGTGATAAAAATCATACAGAAAAATTACAACAAAATCAAGATAAAAGTAAAATAAAATGCACTTAGAAGTGGGCTGCAAAGTAATTATCAACTAAATCAAAGATACCAGTCAGGTAGAGGGCTGAAAACATTACTTTCCAATGTAATTACAACATGGTCCTTTTATTGCTATATCATCTCCTCTGTTGTCACACTGCAAGATGAAAAAAAGAAAGAAAAATGTGGCTGCACCGATACAGACTAGTTCGAACGGCTGCCTACGTACCCAAAAAAGTGGTTTGGGATCAAGCTACTACGTAGTTCTTTTAATATTCAAATCAGAACATTTTACTAAGTTAATAGATAAGCTATCTAAAGTCTTCATTGATCTAATCAAATAGTTCATACCGATGTTGAATCAAACATTTATATTGTAAGAATAAGAAAAAGATCTCAACAAAATAAAATACCAAAAGAAATCAACAAGTCGGAATAGAAAAAACTAACTTATTTTACCTTTTAATAGGACTCGATGAGTGTCTTTTCCTTTGTATATCTTTCAAAAACAACTTTGAATGAAGATTCACACTGCAAGAAGTTAAAGAAAAGTATTTCAGGTTACACCATACAGTCTAGTACAAACGACTACATACAAAAAATCACTAAAATAATCCAAAATAAGTCACCATCCAAAAGCATTAAAATAATCCAACATAAAGTTTTAGTCAAACAATCCAAAATAATATCAAGTTTGCCACAATTCCTCCAAAATAAACTAGCTTGTTTAGGAATTAAAAAGGGTTTAACATGGCCTCGTCATGACTCTGGGCCAAATGAGAACTTCACCCAGATCGCAATCCCCCAATGTTCTGTCACCAACTTCATCAAAGACATCCGTACTAGGATCATCGACCGCATCTAAAATGATCTTCACGCATTCTGGAGGGATATTGGTCTCACAACCTGTAATTATCCATCCACGACCAACAACTCGACGATGCATATTTGTCAATGAATAAATTTGTTCCATACGCTAAGCAGGGGCTGAGTCTCCTCAAAGACTTGAAGCCTTACCGGATCGAAGATTGGCCTACAACAAATAATTTCATCATTTCGTGGAGTAACTAATGATGTTACATTTATCTTAAATAACGAATAAATGATGCAAATTCGTCACAAAAAATGCAGAGTAACTGGGATGCTGTTGTGCCAAGGGAGGATTGCATTGTCAAGGGAGCATTGCTAAGAATTTGTTACTTAAGTTCAATGATCTGTTGTTCCATGTTTTTATACATGTTCTTATTCTCGTTCCGTTGCTCTGCCATCTCCTTTTTCAATTCAGCCATTGATGTTTTAACGTCATCAATTTCATTCTTCTTGGCTCGAATTTCTTCTACGTAGGGGTTGAAGCAATAATAGTGGTCTTTGAAATATTGCCCAACCCCCTCACACGTCCCTTTCTATCACGACCACAAACCTAGATGATAATCCATCATGAATTGTGATGCATGTATATTAGTAAGAGAAAGGATATAAAAAACTGTGTATGTAAAAGTGATGAAGATGAGGAAAAAACCAGTGCAACTGGGTCATTATTGTAGCGTGCTCCTTCCAGTATAGAATACAATCATTAGGACATGCATGTATTGTCTCATAGTTCATACCCAATGAACCGATCAATCTCTTTGCATTATACATACTATCCGGCAAAGAGTTCTCGCTTGGCACGATTTTCTTGAGCAGGTTTAGTAACTCTGTAAAGTTATTGTCTGACCATTGATACCTAGACTTCATGCTCATCAACTCCACTGTCACAGACAACTTTGTATGCTCGGGTTTACATGATGGGTATAAGGGTGTTTTGCATCCTCCATTAATTTCTTGTACCGGGAATCATCGTCTAAGTCATCTTGAGGTTGAGTACCATCTTCATTATTAACCTTGTTCATACATGCATCTAAGTCATCGGGTTGAAAGCGACCAAAAGCATCATTCACCAAATCTTCCATTCTAGGCAACATATCTTCGTTACGATTATCAGCAGATGTACTCGCACCTTCATTGGGACGTTGTTCCCCATGGAGAAACTAGGTCGTGTAATGTTTTATCTATGCCATGTAAAACCAAATGATCGCAAATTGTTTTTAATGGCTTCTTCCCATGCACATTACAACATTTGACACAAGGCAACAGTACCAATTAACACCATCTGAATTCTGTTTTGCGAACTCTAGGAATGTTGCAAACCTCTCAAGTATTCAGGGGCCACCTTTTCCGCCGTCATCCAATTCTTGCATGGGGTCGTGGAATCCATTTGGTGCGTATAAGTTAGGTCCGAAATGAGTACGTCTATGTAACTGACTAAATTAGCCACCCATCCAAGGAAAAACACAGTGACCTACCCACATGGGTTCATTTTTCATCAACACAAAAGCACTTCTTAGAACAAATATAGAATAAAAAAGAAAACATAGTGGCCTACTAAATTTCTAAAATAACGACAACAACAATAAGGGACTAAGATATATTTAATGAAGATTGTCTTAAATTTCTTCTTCAATTTGGGTTCACTTCGGTGAGTTGTTAACCGATCAAAACATCGAAACCGGTGTGTCTATCTATCAGGTCTAAGTTCTGGTATATCGGTATAAAAGTTCGTCCCGCAAGCCCACCGGGTCCGTTTACTCCGTCAGGAAACTATACGAAGGTAGTTTATAAAGTGACCGTCAATGTAGTGTTGACTAAAAGTTCTTTACGAGTTTGTAAGTCTTACCGTTTGACTAAAAGTTTATTGCCAGGTTGTAAGTATTCCCGTTTACACGATGTTACTAAATACATCCTTTTGTGATTGTTCTGTGACATGGTGTGGTCGGGATTACATAACACATCGTATAGGTGTAGTCGGGAGGTGAAAAGATCGTGATACACTTTTTCACGATTTAAGTTGCCAGGTTTTGTCAGCTTAAAAGCTTTTAAGCTGCCAGGTACGGCAGCTTTTTTCGGCAGCATCTAATCGGGCATCTTTTGTTAAGCTGCCAGGTATTGGCAGCCAATTATGAGCTACCAGGAATTGGCAGACAATTTTAAGCTGCCAAGATGGGCAGCCAATTATAAGCTGCCAGGTACTGTCAGCTTTATAAAGCTGCCATGCCAGGTGTGGGCAGCTTGAGCATAAACGTATTTGCCGCCAAAATTTGGCAGCTTTTTTTAAGCTGCCAGGTATTGGCAGCAGACTCCAAAGCTTATAGTATCGTATAAAGCTGCCGATGATCGGCAGCCTTTTTTAAGTTGCAGGATTGGCGGCAAAGACCCTTTTTAATATCCTGTAAAGCTGCCAGAACTTGTCAGCTCCTTATATAGCTGCCAACATCGGCGGCAGACCCGTTTTTAATATCTTTATAAGCTGCCCAGGACCTGGCAGCTTAAATGCAGCTGTCCCTTTTTTTTTTGGCTGCAACCTCCCCCACGGGTTCTGCGGCCCTTTGCGACCTTACGCCTTTATATCTTTTGATGCCTTAAGTACTGTGTGTGCATGTTCTGTTAGGAGTGTATGTCTTGTGTTATGTAGGTGTAGGAGGTGTTAGTCCTGTCTTGGTTGTTTCTGTTGGTGTTCGGCGGTGTTAGTGTAATGTATTGGTTGTGTTATGGTGTTAGGAGGTGTTGATGTTTGGAGGTGTTGGTGTTAGGAGGAGGCGTTGGTGTTAGGAGATGTTAATGTAATGTATTGGTTGTGTTATGTTGGTGTCAGGAGGTGTTGATATTTGGAGGTGTTGTGTTAGGAGGAGGCGTTGATGTTTGAGACGTTGGTGTTTGGAGCGTTGGTGTTAGGAGGTGTTGGTGTTTGGAGGTGTTGGTGTTAGGAGGTGTGGGTGTTAGGAGGAGTTCATGTTTGTTAGGTGTTGGTGTAAGAGGTGTACATGGTTTCTCATCTTAGTGTTGAATGTTATATGGTAGTTGGTTAGCTTAAATACAGACGCACTTTTTTTTTTTTGGACTAAATTACTCCCAACACGGGATTATGTAGGACATTTAGACATTAAGTATTTATTAAATCTTTTGATGTTATAAATGATTGTGTTATATGTTCATGTTAGGGTAGTAGTTTCCGAATAGTGAGGATCAACCAATTTCCGAAGTTAATTACGTCTAGGACTTTGGTACATATTCTTTTTAGGTTATTTTTCGTTGAGTTCTGTTCTTTACTTATTAGTATGGGGAGCGGTTTTAGGTTATCTACGTGGGAACGACTACGTTATCCAGAGCTAATAGACTAGTTTATGTACCCGGTTGCCTTCCTTGCTTTTTATACACAGAAGAAGACAGTGGACACTCACTTTTATAAGATTAAACGTTTTGAGCTCGTAATACTTACTCTTTAACCCTTGTTGTTTTAACCTCGAATTCGAGATGTCAGAAGATAAATTCACTTAATACATTCCTCTTCTATTACTTAGACTTTTTCCAAGAACATTCCGACTCAATCGAATAATGGCGAAATAGACAAAAATCCTCATCGACTAGATAACAGCACTGGAGGCGGTACTATCGTGGTAATCAATCATCTTGTGGGAAACCTAGAGGCCAACAAGGTGAACATATGTACTAACACGTCTATAGTCAGAAGAGAAAACCTGCGTCGAATGTTCAAAGTGAAGGGATTTCTTTGTCCTTTACCAGTCTAGAGACATACGTAAGTAAAGTATTGTTGTTACTTTTATGAAAACTGATACGAGAGTAAGTCTGATAACCAAAGTTATTAAAGAGACGAATTTAAGGTGGTTTCTCACCAGGAAAATCGTCATTACTGATAAATCCCCCACAACCTTACGTAAGCTTTTAATTTTAAAGTTACTAACCAAATCCCTTGTAAACCAACGTAGAAAGTTCTATAAACCACGTTGGTTTGCGTGGGAATATAATTCAAATTTATTGGTTTGGCCTTAATGGAAAAACGTAATAAGTATAACTCCTGACACGAGGTTTAATGTAGTACAATGAAAGTTCGTTGTGAACTTTGTTTGCATTGACGTTAAAATGTCTAGGAAGAATGTTGATTATGCTTCCTAATGTTAATCTCTACCCTTAAGAACTTTCTCGAAATTACTTCAGTTAATTTGAGTCTCCGTTACCCATAATGTTCTTAAAGATTACATTTTTAGTGTTGTTTTTCCCGTTTCCGATGCCTAATATAAGCATCAATATCTATATATCGATGCTTATATTATGCATTATCCGGACATAGATCAGGCATCGATAACCATAACATCGGTATCGGAAAATTTGATATCGATGCTTATATCAAGCATCGATAAAATAGCCGATGCCTGTTATCGGCATCGATATTTTTAGTTAGGTATCGTAAAAGAGACGTATTACGATGCCTGATGAAAATTCCCGACGCCTGATATAGGCATCGATCACAGAAATTAAAAAAAAAATTATCGTCGCCGTATAGATCGGCAAAGACCATGTACGGGACTATCAAGTTGGGTAGAGTTCGATTTTGTTTATTTCTGAAGTACCGAATATGGGATTATCCGATAGTAGTGTTCATACACAAGTCAGAGTGGACAACTTAAGTTTACGTATTTAGAACAAGAGGCTTATCGTATTTTCTCTTGCAACTTTTGCGTTTGTTGTGTTGAGAGAAATAATTTATTTATTTTTCGCTTTATCTTGCTCTTCCTTTAGTGTGAACATGAATTAACTGTTTATCTAATCACTAATTGTTCAAGCATCAACTTTTAAATTGCCATAGTAAACGAGCGTTTAAAACATAGGATATTTTTAATGGAGAGAAACCACACCTGTACTTCATTGACAAACATAAGCTTTTGCTCCATGGTTTTCTGTGTCCATTGCACAAATAATAAAAGAGATCGGGGATGCATCCACCACTGTGGTATCACAAACATAGATGTTTCAAAAAATCAAATGCCAAAAACTGTCACGTCAGTGGCACATAAAACAAAAATCAGTTTTTAAGAATTTGATCAGAATGGATTACAATTAACTTCAATAGTTTTAGAAAAATAGCAAGGCCTCCATAATTTCACATGTTAGAACAATCTGAACAAATGATCTCATGTTCCTTATCAACCCATTTTTCAGTTCTGCATTTTCATCTTTTCTTTTCTTTTCTTTGTTTTTAATCATTTCCATAACGAACACATGCATAATTCTCCTAAGAGCATATGCATTTTCTAACAAACTGATAGGATTGAATTGTAAAGAACTTTTTCGGATTAGATTGGAAAATCTAACACATCTGGATGCGTTGTTGAATTGAATTGCAATATCTAGTTAAACAGAGTGGAAATAAATCAATAACCAATTCACAGCTTCCTTCCACGCATACATAATGAGGATAGACCTCAAATTGCAGTTACATAGCTTCCAAGTCCTATGTCCAACTTGAAAGTACTATTAACTGCAAAATACAGACATGAAAAGCTCAGTTAATGAACATTCTCAATGATATAATTGGAAAAAAACAGGTTATGGGATAAGATGCAAAATACAGACATTTAATCATGCTAGTTGCAAATAATGCTGGGATTTTATAACATGGAGAAGGTATAGATGGGATGGATATAACCTGGCAGTTGGTGTAGAACTGGTGAATACTTCAGACAAGTCATAGAGACATTCACACAAATGTTGGGAAGGAGATTAGCACAAGCTTCTTCAACTATCTGTAAGTACAACACAAACCATATGAAATGTTATATATCAGTAAGTAGCAACTACCAGTATAACATATAAAGAATATATTAGAGCTTTTTTTTTCCTTCCTAATACAGTATGAAAGTCTCAACACGTATTGAATTTTTTTTTCTTTTTTTAAAGAAACAATGTTCCAAGTTACCTCTTCAGGTTGAAAAGCATGCCTTATATTATATAAAAGAAAAAGAAAAAGAAATATGTTGGCCATGTCACACTTCAAGTGGGCGACAACTTATCAAACCAAATGAATGGTCAGAAAAAAGATAAACTGTCTCAGCCCATTGTTATCCAACCCGAAGGCTAAAATTGTCTGATTCCTTTACGCAAAAGATATAACCATTTCAAGTTGTTAGGATATACTAAAGCTTAAATAACGTTGGTTATAGTTCAATGTAACATGGTTTTGCTTAGATTTGAATGATATGAGGGTGGCCACAAATTCCAACTGACTGGGACAGATTTTAGCCATTACTTAAGTGGGTTTCAGATTCCTTTACAGTTGGAACAAGTTTTAAATGTTTGAAAGTTCCATGACTATAGTTGGGTTGACTGAAGATGAGTCTCAATGAAGAGACAAAAGATTTTTCTGTTTTGCTTGCCTTAAAGGAAGGACTCTATGAGAAGCACCGTCCATAACTTCCTTCCCTGCATTATCAATCTGGATTTTCAGGTCTCTCTTGGGGCCGATTTAGGTAGTTCTCACATCCTCGTAGCAAAGTCCTTTGGGGGATCAACCCTGTAATCTGAGATTGGAACCAATTCATTGATTCCAGTTAGTACAAATTAAAAAAGACAGCATTTAGATGCATCATTGAATTGAATCGCAATAATAGTTACTACAATACAGTGGAAATGACCAAATCACAATTACCTTAGTAACAAGGGATCTTGTTCCAGATAACAATTTTGAGGCAACTTGTACTGACTATGGGAATTTTCCTTGCAATTTGGCAATGTTCTCTTGATTGAACTGAATGTTCATAATTCCAATTCGTTTTGCAGCATTCAATCCAAACCACCACCCAGGACTAGTGTAGACAATGGACCAGGCCTGTGCCAAGCAGAATCGTTGACAGTCCTATCTAAGACAGGGAATCCATCTCTGAACTCTCAACTTGAATCATGAGTCATGGATTCACAATTGAACTTCATGAGCCATATTGCAAAATTCAGAAAAAAAAAAAAAAAATAGGGCATCATAAGTTCATAAAAAAAAAAACAGAGATGCAGAATTCAGAAAAAAAAAAAAACAGGGCATCAAAATTGTCAAAGATGCAGAATTCAGAAAAGAAAAAAACAGGGCATCAAAATTATCAGAGATGCAGAATTCAGAAAAAAAAAAAAAAAAAGGGCATCATAAGTTCATAACCATGGTTTTTCATGAGCTGGATTACCATACTGGTCCTCGAAAACACAAGGCAGTTCCCCAGTTTATTGTTTCTAGAATTCCATCCAGCAAGGAAAACTAGGATTCTTCTTTGCCAGATACCCCTTACCACCTCCTAGAGTCACAAGGATTGTTCTTCAATAAAATCCTCAACCGCTTCTAACGTCCTCATCCCTTTCACCATTCTTCTACGTTCGCATTAACAGCAAGATCATAAGCCGCTGCTCTGCGCAGATACTTTGCAGCTTCGGCCTTTTGACCTTCATTGAATAAAGTGCTGCAAAAAGCAGTTTTGTGTTCAGCCCTACAACTAATGTTAGCCAAACAACTGAGAATGACCATGTGCAAATGCATTCAATAAAGCTTAGATGTGAGTGATTCCTAACATTCATAATTAATCATACCTTCCTAAAATGACCAGCCCCTGGAAGTAGCAGAATTTGTCCGTGGGATTCTCTGGCTCCTTTCAATTCCTTCCAACTGCCTTCCGGGCTAAAAGGACAAATGAGAAGCAAATCAGTAGCAGTTCTAACCCTCGAAGATTAGTTTAATGACAAGATTGATCAGGAATTGAATGAATGAAGATGAGAGGATAATGCTTGGAGCATTTGAGGAATGTGCAGTTGGAGAAGAATATTAGGCACATTTCTTCATTGAAAGAATATAGAATTTTCAGCCATGAAGTTTTAGTTTGAGCAACATTCTGTAGACATGGGGCCACCACCACTAACTGATCCAGAATATTCATCTGGAAGGCCCCACCTTGGATGTGCAAAGCAGCAATACATTCCACTGACAATTCCACCCATCTGATTGTTGACTTCTACCTGTTGCATATGGACCATCGGCGTCCTATCCCTGGCATTAATGTGCAGGCCAATGATAGGATGGTTGACATTATCTGATTTGAAATATATTTGGTCAATCATCCCACTACATGGACAGGCTGAAAATGATCGCAGAAAAGTGGGCACCAACTGAACATAATGTTTGCCCCAAACTAAAATGATAGTACCTAATGAAGGTGATTGACAAGAGTTAAAACCAATTTGCATGGACATGGATACGAGTGTCAGAATCCGATCCGCTACAGAGGATCATATTCTCTTAGACCAAAAAATAGGAATCTTGTATTCAGAAGTATAATGATTTTAAAAAATAAAACTTCTGTAAGTAAAATAACTAATAAAAGGGAAAGGGAATGATTGTGCATAGATGTTGCATATGACCAAGTAGGAGCAATACCTTAAAAGAAGATTCACGGAACTGGTCTTTCTGGAATGGACTAGATTATGTCCCGTGCACCAACCATATGCATGGCGGACCTTTTTTTTTTTTTTTTTTTTTAAGATGACAGCAAACTTCATTAAAAAGGGGCGTTGAGATAGTGCTAAAGAAAACACAAACGGCGTTGGATCAACCCGTCTGCTTGCATGTCATGGTTCCTAATTTACAATGCCTCACTTTCATAGACATTTCCATAATAGATGCATCAGTTTTATACACCAAATGAACGAGAGACTTCATTAATTCATTCTATTCAAGAGTGAAGAATAGTATGAAGACAAGTGAACATGAGTACGTCTTCATCATGATTGAAACACGAAAAATATCCACTAGTTCTAACTTAAAACTAATCCAAAAAAAAAAAAAATTTGAAAGAAATGAAAATTCTAGCATGCTGTTTCCAGAAAGCAACTGTGTATGTTGAATATGATTAGAGAAAAAAAAAAACCTGATGGTAGAAATCCATCCACTTGTTTGATTGTGATGGTGGATCATAGTCACATCTTCAAACTCAATGCCACTCAGTAAACCAACATTGTTGTCATAACTGCATCAAACAATTCCAACAAAAGGCCTCAATGAGTCAGTTTCATCATTATCCCACATGGAATTCACAAGTTTGCTCCATCACTGACATGTGTTCCCTTTGATGACATGCATGACATCAAGGTGTTATTCAGAAACAAATCCACTTACTGCTGCCTAAATCAGATTGCAAATAAATAGGACATGCCAACATATATAGCATGAAACAGGAACATACTCCTGTCTGTGGAGAGTAGAGGCTAATAGATTGGACTTTTAAGCTGAATTTGACCAATCCATCCATTAGGTTGGTCCAACCTTCTACATGTTTTCCCAAAAATAAATCTGTTTAACTGCATGTCTTCCTCCAGCAAGTCTTCCTCCATGGTCACATCTCCATTGAATCAACAAAAGCTGTGGAATACTCTTCAAATCCTTCCCAACAATGACTCTTTTGGTGCACAACCTGCTTTGCCCCTCACACACAAGAAATGCTGTTGATTTTTAATCTTGTCAAGCAAAGTATTTTTATGAAGGTTTCTTATATGCTAAATTCACCGAACCTGTTAATGTTGAGTTTCATACACTAGGATTTTATACAACATGCAAGAAAATGGCTTCTTGACCATTCTAATTACAAGAAAACTCACATGAACAACTAAAGCGAAAAAAAAAAACAGTTCTACATGAAAAGGTCATCTACACATGATTTATCAAGCAATAATAACCATTTAATTGGTGGTTATCTAATGGATGCTCAACAATAGAAGTGAGGGTCCTAAATTCAGCGGGGCAAAATCAGATGGTTACTATCATCTCCTCAGGCTTTTGGTTATGCTCCTGGTATACATGAACTGCAATTTCATGGAACTACAAAATAATGCATAAGGTGAAAGCAGAAAATGAATTTGCCGATGTGGGAAGCAATCCAAAAAACCAGAAACATGGGTTGAAAACTTGAAGCTCTACAAATACCAACCATTAACATCAGAGAAAATTCGTCAATGGTGTTGGTGTCCCTGCATCCAACAGCTTGTGTCCATAGCTGACACCAACACATCCATGTTCCTTGCAAGTTAAATGGGTTGCCTCAAATTCAAAGAAGAAATTATGAAATTTGCACAGAATTTCTTACTTGAAAGTTCTAGATGATATCTTCAACAAGGAAGTAAAGAATAAAATCGACCAAGGAATTCCAAGGAGCTGAGCAAAGCTTGGATACTTCGGCTCCCATCCTATCTCGGCATGAGTTTTCAAGTTATTCACTCTCTTTCCTAAAGGATCAGCGGTGCCTGCAAGGAAAATCCATCTCCATGTTCAGAATGTTAGAGAAAGAGCGTGATACAAGTAATCATATTGATTGGAGGTCTTCTGGCCGTGTTTGGATGTTCTCTACATCACATTATGCAGGACTACCAAGCCAACGAGGTTGGCTTTACATTTGGGGAAGTGTAGGAAACAGATACTGGATTAAGCCAGCTCTTATCTTTTTTTAAAAAAAAAAAAAAAAAAATACAGCACCAGGGGGTAGCAATCCCATATGTCAACTAGCCCAACCTTCTTTTTAAGGCAGGTTCGGCCAAACTAAATGGGCAGCAGGCTGGGGTCAGACTAGAAATTTGACCCATTTAAGTAAATGGACCGGGTTTTGGTCAGACCCTGCTAGAGCTGACCTGCTCAGGTAGGGCTACAACTTGGTTTCAAGTTGGTTTCAGGTCAACCCAAACCCAATTGACCAAACCCAAGTTCGGGTCAGGTTGATTGAGGTTATCAAGATCCTTGGGTTGGGTTCGGGTTAAAAACAATAACCTGATTTGAAATTGGGTTGGGTCAAGTTGAGCAAATTCACGTTGGCTTAGGCCAGGTTGGGAATAGTCATATGAATTGGCTTCTGCTTGGAATTTGGGACAGGTAGGGTTTCGGGTTGGGTCCTCTGGAGTATGGGTTGTGTTCAGGGTGACCCTCAACCCAACCCGACCCACCTGAGTTGCATCCCTACGCCCAGATTATCAATGGTTGGGCCATATCCAAATGACACGACAAGTACAAACGAAAACATGAAACAAAATAAAGGAAAGCAGAGATGATTAATTTGTCCATCCATTAATAGGATCGGGCCATGGATATTCTTAGCCTCATGTTCCATTCATAAACCCCAATTGGGTTGTGGCGAGTTGGGTAGGGTCAGGTCAAGCTTGAGCTTGACAAATTTTAGGTGGGTTGGATTGGGCCACAGAGAAGTGGGTTGTGGGTCAGGTTTGGGCTAGAATGCTTGGTCCGTTTAGTAAATGGCTCAGACTTGGGCCGACCCTGACCCAGCACAAACCTGACCCATTGCCAACCTTATTTGGCACTAGCCTATCATGTCCGCCTGGGGAATTGGGAACTTCCAAACATAGCCTTTTCAGTCTTCAAACAATAGGGAGGAGCTTACCTGTAAAACTCTCAAACTTTTTGATGAATTTTCCACTTCTGTTTACCAAGTCCGTTACTTCTTGCCTGCAATAGGATGACATGGGAGAAAAATAAACCTCTTAAATAAGGTAGACAACACAATTCAATTTATGGTAAAGCAAAAATTCATTATTGAATTGGTGGTCCATAAAACCAACATATGTTCAGTTACCAGCATTATATAGAAAAAGGCATCTAAACAAATAAACGAAAAAAATCTACTGTAAAAACCCACGGTGTGAGTTTGCCATTGGTAAATTTCATCACCATTAAGCGATTGGAAGTGGTCCCCGTTGGTTTGGAACCTTAGGAGGTGGTGGAATCAAGTTGGGTTCATGTCACATCCCATCATTCTTAAAAGAACCAGCATCCAAGCTTGCACATAAAAAATGAACACTATTATAAGAAAATGCTGCTTTAAGAACCATTTATAGACGTAACCTGCTTGGCTTTTAAAATTTTTTAGGCAGTTACGTGAATTGAATCACATTATTATCCATATTTACACACAGTTGTACATATAGAATGGTTCAGTAATGAATCTACAGACTTGGGTTGCTCACTATCTTTTACTTCATTGATGATCTGAGTAGCTACATTCCCAAAGAGTAAGGTTAGAAAAAGAAAAACCTTGATAAAGGATGATTGTCACAACCTACAAAGATCCGGCCACGAAGCTTCTTCAAAATTGCAATTGAGAGGGACACAACATTCTGTTATGCAAGTAAAAGGCTTCAGAGCACACTCATCTCAAGGTTTTCAGCTAAAAATACACATTAGAATTTATTTCCACCGATATGAGAAGTTGGGTTCTTCAGGGATGCCCGAAAGGAATATGAAACTAGAGTTTTAAAGTATGTTGACCTAAAGCTTTAAATTGGTAAAGATTTCCATGTCTGGGCATTAATGTATATGAGAGTCATCATCCAATTTGGAGAGAGGACTTTCCAAACCCCAGAACCCGCAACTAAAGAAAGTCAAGAACTGTGAAACTACCTCATTATGATTGGAAAAAATCCAACAGAATCTGAAAAAAGATAGCTACTGAATACAGTAGGATTCTTTCGACCACCGAAAGAACTTTAAAAACTCAGTAAAGTTAGTTCCAACTCTAAGAAAAATGCTATTCCTCTAAGACGAGTTGAATAATTGGACAAAAATCATGTAAGGAATATCCAAGAAAAATCAAGAAATGGACAAATTTATCTCTAAAAGCCAAATCAACAGTAGACTTTCTTAGACCAAATGTGCAGTGAGAACTTCAAGATAGTAAACGCAAAGACAGCTATGCATTTAAAGAATCATTACATTTACGACCTATTATTTTGAATGATAATAGAATGAAGACTAAAGATGAAATCTTCAACAAGAAAAGGACTAAAGATGAAAGTTGAGACCTTGTAGTGAATAAAATTGAGTATATGATCTGGATGAGTGTCAACAGTCCCTTTCTCCAGCTAGTAGACATGAGGACCTCTATCCAACTTGTATACATAGCTAACGAAATGCTATATTGAAGACTTGAATATAATTCCATCATGCATCACTGCAGTTTAGAGTCTTATATATTTGTAGGACTTGAATATAATTCCATCATGCATCACTGCAGGTATTGTACCAAACTTATGGCACCATATCATCTATCCTGCCAACATGTCAGGACATTCAGTATATACCATTAAAACAGTAGGTCCCTCCATGAAGATCACTTGGCACAAAAATCAGGCAGGTCCGCTCATCAGGTGGGCCATGCTATTGCACGAAGCGTGAAGCAAAGTGGCAACAGCTTTGGGTTTGAGAGCAGATAAGTCTCTGTTTTAAATGTTAGCAAACACAAAACAGCTAGGAATTGGGAGTGGGAGTGCGAGTGCAAGGTGCAATGCAAAGTGGGAGCAGCACATCGATGGAAGGGTCATGCAACTAAGGTTGGAATCAACGGACAACCAATAGTTTTATTCAGGCTTGGCCCACCTAGTGTGGGGGGGGGGGGGGGGGGGGGGGGGGGGAGGGATCAGCGTTTTTTTTTTGCGAAGGACAATATTTATGGTGGGGCCTATCATTTTCATGGTACTGATTTCCCAAGCAGGTGGGATGTTGGTTGGAAAGATGGCATGGCACAATAAGTTGTGGTAAGTTGCATGTGGGAAATTACTTCTCTTAGCGTCGCGTAGGTGTAGATGTATGTCAGGCACAGTTCAGAAATGAATGCGGAAAAAACTCAGCAAGAAGAGAAATGATCACACACATCTGGAAGTACGTAGACTTGTTGTCCAGCCACATGTTTCCTGCCATCATGGGAAATCCATGTTGTGCAAACGATAGGCCCCAACATAAAGATCACCTGGTGCAAAAATCTGTCCAGTCTCATAAAGTGGGCCAGACCATTATTCACTGATGGTTTGATTCAACATACTATAAAACTGATGGTCTTACTCAAAATGCAGTTGTGGCCCACCCGACTAGATGACTGGCCTGACTTGAATATAATATATTTAAAAAGACATCTGTTCGAGGACTTCTCCCAATCGGAACTATTAGAGTCCTGTAAGGTCACACCCAAAATGCTAGATCAAACTTCAGGACATCACCACAAAGATAAAGAAACTGGGGCATTATGTAAGAGACCAAATCACTATGAGACATCTCCTCAAAAATCTTTACTGCATCATTCATAGATCCATACTTCACACACAAAATGATAATCGCATTACAGACTGAACTTCTCCAAAACCCCATTGTTGCCGCTTTGAAGCAAAAGGTGTGCAAAGATTTTCCAATAACCAAATCTCCAAACTCAGCACACCCAGAAACCAAAATTAGTAGAGTAACAAACATCATTCCCTCTCAACCCCTCACCACCTATGGACCCATCTAAAAGCTGCTTAAATAGACTCAAGCCCTTGTTGAAAAACTGGTTCATCTCCATACATCTGGGATTAGATCTATAGCGAGTTATGGATTGTGGTTTGTCCACACATCTCTTCTATGAGGAATTTCATCAAACACCTGGTGGGCATCTCCAATGCTTCCACAAATACAATAAAATGAAGACTAAAATAACAAAAACATTTCATCCAATCCTTCTACAACAAACATGAATTTGGAAACAAGTACTCTCTATATTCAATAGGGAAAGAACAGCAAACGAAAGTAATTAAGAACAAAATCGATCAAGAGAAACTACGAAAATTAGCAAAAAACGAAATAAAAAAAATCTGCTAGTTCAGACAAATTATATTTTATCAAATTGATTTCATTGTGTCCTAGGGATGTTGCTTCATCAAAGGGTCCATCAAAATCAAGCACTTTCACATCCATCATAGATGGAGGCTCATCCATTACATCAAATTCAAATATTTCTGCAAGCACAACAAAATTCAATAATAAAAATCCATACATGAGAAATTGGGATCATGGGTTTTATTTGGTTGTCTGAAATTCTACTAGGAACATTCCAGTAAAGTGTTATGGCTGCCATCTTCTAGCAGCTAGGACTGCATTAGGCTCCCCTGGCTCTTCAGGATTCCTGGCAGAACTTTACAACGACAAATTGGGCTTAGGCCTGATACTTGGGCCCAACAAATAAACCAACATGCCCATGAAAAAGTTTAACAACTTTTTCAATTGAAGCCTGTTCCAGGTCTTGATGTCATTTGTGATAAACAGTTGGCCTAAACTTCAATTTCAAGCTTGATAACAATCTTGCTTAAGCTCAGGCTCAACCACACATTCAGTTATCCCCTTGCCAAATCCCAAGTGACATCACAAAGATGCTCAATACATTAACAATAGAAATGTAAAACAGAGAAATTTCAATAGCTTACCATTCCATTGAGGATCTAGCATTTGAAACTTGGCTGAGCTGGTTCTTGTTTTACCGTTGCAGGTGAATACCATGTATGGGTCTGAAAATCCAGTCGAATTCACAACCGCTAAGTTGGTTCCTTCAATCAAGGCAACAATTAACCCATTCATGATGGCAATGATTTAAGTTATTTAAGAAAGACTATACAACCATATAAATTTGAAATTTGCAAGAGAAAAACGTATATTTTTTTTCAATCAGAGATGTTGCAGCTATAGAAATCAAAATCTTGATGCCCTTTGAACAAGGCAAAGAAAATGAGTATGGTTATGAAAAGAAAAATCATGCAATCATTGCAAGGAGCAAACCTGGCTGAGCACCAAGTTCAATCACATTTTATTTTGACGTAATTTGTTTGACATTGGTGGTCTTTGAGGCAATGGTAATAAGAATGGAAGGGTTGTCATTTCCAGCAACCTGTGCAAGACATGAAGATCATAAAAAAATAATAATAAAATAAAATAAAATAAAGCATCAGTTTGCACATCCACCAGTAGCCAGACCCTCCGCACCTCATCCCCACATCCCCTGTCCAAACCCCAAACCCCACCCCCTGTCCAATCCTTGATTCCCATCCCCAATCTGCAAACCCCTTTTTGGCAAACCCTACAACAACCTCAATAACCCAAATCGCAGCAGCTTCCCTCTCCATCTCCGACTTGCCACCACAAGCCCAACAAACCCTAGCCCAGATAAACCCCCTGTAGATCATCAGCAGCCCACACAATCCTTTAGCCCCGGCACCATCTCCAGCCTCGGTAGATCATTCGCAGCCCCGACATATTATCAGGCAGCCCACAACCTATTCCTATCCACAATCCTCATCCGCAAACCTGATAGCTCGGCAACAGAAAGACCATCCTCAGTCCCTAACCAGCACCACCACCAGTCCTAGATCCGATCACGTGCTAACAGCTCGATTGCCGCCACCCCAAACTCCGGCGAAACCCCAATCGCGCACCACCAGTCCCGATCGAACACCATCTGAAGCGACCCTGTCCGTACCCATCATCCCTTCTTCAAAACCCCCTGCAAAACCTATCATCTACCCCAGCCGCACTCATAATCAATTGTGCTCAAATGGAAGGAGAGAGAGAGAGAGAGAGGAGAGAGAGAGAGAGAGAGAGAGAGAGAGAGAGAGAGAGATGGTGGTAAGAAGGGGTTAGCCGAGAGAGGCTGAGAGAGATAGATGGTGGCAAGAGGGGGTTAGCCGAGAGAGGCCATGAGAGGTCGAGAGAGAGAGAGAGGTATGGAGAGAGGGGGTAGCCGTGAGAGAGAGAGGTATAGAGAGGGGGTAGCTGAGAGAGAGAGAGAGAGAGAGAGAGAGAGAGAGAGAGAGAGGTATGAGAATTTCCAACGAGCCCGCGAGAATGAAAATCATCCCACGGGCTCCCTTTGGGTGCGGACGGAGCCAAAGATGGAAGCTCCTGTTAAGGTCCTGTGGGGCCCACTGTTATGTATTTCATTTATCCACTCCGTCCATTCATTTTAAAAGATAGTTTTAGGGTTTGAACAAAAAACATGGGCAGATCAAAGGCCCACATGGACCACACCATAGATCAATGATAGGCACTTAATATCTACTTTTTCCTACAGTGTGGTCCACTTGCACCTTTAATTTGCCTCCTTTTTTTGAACTCATGCCTCAAAATAATCTATCAAAATGGATGGATGGCTTAGATAAAACACACTTGTGGTGGGGCTTATAGAGCCTTGAGGGGGAGTGTGTTCTGGAATTCTTTTAGCTAGGGATAAAATCCGTAGTAATTTAGCTACGGTTTATATCCGTAGCTACAAACATGTACAGTCCGTAGCCTTTGCTCTTTTTTGGGTAGTGAATGTTAGTTGTCTAATCACTAACTTACAAATAAGTAGTAGGAAAAAAAAGGTAATAATGACCAACACTCCATATGAAATAGTTCAATTGATCCATCCATGGTGGGTCCATGAGATGAATAGTCCAGATCAAGGATTGCTACAACCTTAAAAAAACTGTGCAGATTCATTTCCATAAAAAAATAAACATTAAAAACTTTAGGTTTGCTAAGTGGAAATAACCACATTACAATAGCCAAACAATGTCTGGACTTGAAAAATTAGGGACCCCGAATCAAATTAGGAATTGAAAAATTAAGAATTTTAAAATGGTATTTTCTATTTTGTGTTTCAAAAATTTCAAATAGGAGATTTAAATATTCGAATCCCTAATTAGGGATTTTTGATATCCCCAATCCCTAAAATTAGAAAATGAATTTTGATAAAAAAATTAAATTAGGAATTGAAAAATTAGGGATTTCATAATGATATTTTGTATTTTATGTTTCAAAAATCCAAAATAGGGGATTTGAATATTCGAATCCCCAATTAGGGATTTCTGATATCTCTAATTCCTAAAATTAGAAAATGAAATTTTGAGAAAAGATCAAATTAGGAATTGAAAAATTAGAGATTTCAGAATGATATTTTGTATTTTGTATTTTAAAAATCTTAAATAGGGGATTTGAATATTTGAATCCCTAATTAGGGATTTCTGTGATCTCCAATCCTTAAAATCAGAAAATGAAATTTGATAAAAAAATACAAAATAAATAAAAGAAAAAAAATAAAACTTACCTTAATTTCTGGTATATGGGACTCCTGTGGTGATAGCTCAATTACAAATGCTTGCATAAATGTAAAATGTATAAAATACCACAGAAAATTAGAAAAAAATAAAAAATAAAGAAAGTAAATATGAGAACAAAATGATATATCTTCCTTCTTCACGAGAGAAATTTATCAGAAAATAGGGTTGTTGCGGTGGGTTCGGGCACAGTGAAGAGGCAACAACAGGTCCATGGAGGAGAAAGAGAGAGATGGAGTCCGTTTTGGAAAAGAGGATTTTCGGTGCTTTTATTCGGGTTGAGTGTATACATGTGCTTAAAGCCCATAACACCATTAGCTAGAGTCTCTCAAACCCTCATTTAAAGCTTTGACTGGAACCCACCTTTTCCACCAATGAGAGGCTTTCACGTCAATCTTGGACGCTTTACGTCTATACGCAGAAGGACGCAATCCAAGTCCAGATTGGACTATGTGGATACAATGGATGCATCATAGGTTTACGTAAATGCGTGGCCACCGAGCATCACAATTCACATGGATAGGTCTGCATTAGGCAGGCGTCACACATTCATATAGCTAAGTGGTCATAAACACGTCATATGATCACTTGGATGGCCACACATACCTCCCAATTTTACAATGTTAAGTGGATATATTCGCATCTCATCATTGCACGGTTAAATGACCACACCTACATCACAACTTCCCACAATTTAGTGGACATACATCACAATTTCATATGGTTTAGTGGCCATTCACACCTCACCTGATTACACATCCGATCACACGATTAAGGGCCACAAATACATGATAATCAATTGCATGTAAGTGGTCCTATAGGAATCACGAATCTATATGATTAGGTGGGCAAATTTTCATACTTGGGTGGTCACACATTCGCTTAGTTCGATAGCCCCAAAATATTGCAAATCCGCAAATAATGTCATTTAGTGGGCCACCAAAGGTCACGAATTTGGGAGCGGATTAGGTGTTACCCGGGTAACACCCACTAAGATGTTACCCCTACGTGGCAACTTCTCAGTGGAGAGAAACTCATGTGAAGTTGCGCGTGCTCCAACCCTCCGTCTAACGGCGTTAGTGAATATTTCAAAATCTCTCTCTACGCGCCTCTCTCTCTCTCTCTTTGAAACCTCTCTCCCTCTTCAGCACCTCTCAACCTCAACCTCACCTTCTTCTTTCTTCCTCTCAGATCTCTCTGTCCCTCTTCATTGTTCTCCCTTCTCAGATGTCTATCTTTACTCTCACAATCTCTCTCCCCAACAACCACGTTTCCCATCTCTCGCCATCTCCACTCCAACCGAACCTACCCACACAATGGTGGCCATTCTAGCATGGAGCGGCCATTGCAGCATATATTTCTCTCCTCTCCTCTCTCTCCAACATCAAATATCCAAACCCCAATTAGGCATTTCCAATGGTGTATGTATTTGGAGATTTTTATTTTTTAAATCCCTAATTAAGATTTTGCAAATTTGAATGTCAAAATCCATAATTAGGGGTCTTCATATTCGAATCCTAATTTGTGATTTTTTTCTTGAAGTATTTTTTTAACCTAAGTGATTTAGCAAAAAAAAAAAAATACTTATTTCTTATTGTAGAATATTTATTAAACTCCAAAAATATTATTGTTAGTTTTCCAGCACCTGGAATGTACAAGTTTGGGAGCTTTCATCTTATGGGCCTACTTGGATGGCACATAGAAGAAAATCAGTTGTAGGATGAATGTGAAAATTGCAAATGGATGTTAGAGAAAACATCCTGCAGTCAACATTCAATGGGCATATGTGCTCCAATCTATGGCTAGGATCACTTGACTGTTGTGATTTTTGGATGGATGTTCCAGATTTTGTACATGTGTCATGTATACAGATCAATGGTTCTTGATATCCAACTTATTTTTGTGATTTTTTGAAAAGATATGGACTATCGGACCTTGATCTGAGTGGTCGAGGTCGATGCCGGTTTTTGGTTGAAAGCAGGAAAAGTTCCTCAAGAAATTAATCCCAGTGTAGTTTAAGGTCTTCGGATCGAAAATATGTACATGCTAAAAATACATTCTTTTTGTGATTTTTTTTGAAAAGATCCGGACTATCGGACCTTGATCTGAGTGGTCGAGGTCGATGCCGGTTTTTGGTTGAAAGTAGGAAAAGTCCCCCGAGAAATTAATCCCAGTGTAATTTAAGGTCTTCGGATCGCGGTTTTCTACAGATGATGGTGCATTTTTTTTAGAAAGGTTTGGACTGTCGGATCGTGACTCGGATGATCATGATCGAAGCTGGTTTTTATTGAAAATCTCTCGAGATCTTGATCTCGACGTAGTTTAAGGTCTTCGGACCGTGGTTTTCTACAGATTAGGGCGACACATCTTTTTGTGATTTTCTTGAAATGATCCAGGTCATCAGATCTTGGACCGAGCTATCGAGATCGATGCCGGTTTTTATTAAGAATCTCTTGGGATCTTGATCTCGACATAGTTTAAGGTCTTCGGACCACATTTGGGAGTGAGATTGGGAATACACACACACACACACACACACACACACATTTTATGATTTTGAAAAATGTTCTGAGTCATCGATCCTGATTGTGATGGTTAAGGTTGATGCCAGTTTTTATTAAAAATCCATCGGGATTTTAATCCTGACGTAGTTTGAGGTCTTCGGACCCCGGTTTTGAAAGCGATTAGAAATCAGGGATGGAAATTCTTGGTGTTTTTCAAAAATAATTCAGGTCATCAGGCCATGACTTTGGATGGTTGAGATCAATGTTTGACCAAGTCAATTCTTTTTTCTTTCTTTTGAAAATCTCATGGAGCTTTCTTCACATCACCTTCTAACATCTCTTAATTTCTCACAAGATGAGATTTTGGTGAGATTCCTTTCTCTTTTCTCATTCTTCTCCTCCATCACTTTACTCTTACATGGGGGTACAAGATTCACTTGCAACTACTCTTCCCAAGGAGAGACAGGGAGGGGTTGTTTCAACTTAATGGGAGGACTGCTGGCCCCCTGGGTGCCTCCCAAGCCTCCTCTGCCCATTGGATTTTCCAGTGGGCTGGGTAATGCGGTGCCCTCCCCTTTTCTATATAACATGGGGCACCCCTTACACTTCTAGTATGCAATCTCTCTCTCTCTCTCTCTCTCTCTCTCTCTCTCTCTTCTTTCTCACTCTCTCTCTTTCTTCAAGTTTTTCTCTTCTTTTGGTGGTCCTCTTGTTCTTTCAAGTGGTGAGGCTTTGGTAGAGTTTGGGACAACAAGGTGGTCTCCCTTTGGTGAGTAGTGAAGGTATGGACCACTCATTTCTTTCATTTCATTGTTTTCCTTTTCATTTTCTCTTCTCATGCTCTCTTTCTTTTCTTCATGTAGGTACTCCAAGTGAGTCAAGGTGGGCCCAAGCTTTTGGCCTTTTCCACTTTTCAAACTCTACTCAAGGTGGTGCATAGAGAGGGACATTTCAAGCTTCATCTTATTCTTTTTTTTTTTCTCTCATACTCCGTTCATGTGTATGTAAAAGGGTAATTTTGCCATGTCCATCAAGTGTGCATGGTAAAATATCCTATTTTGTTTCATGGGAGTTGGGCTTTTATATGTGTATCAAATGGGCTCAAAGTAAAGTCATGTCCCTTGGTGTATTTGATGGGCCCAATACTTCATTTTGGGCTCACTCTTACCCTCTTTTCTTTTCATGCTTTCCTTAAATGCTTTCTCTTCCATTTCATCTTCTTTTCAAGGTTCAAGCCCATGAGATTGGTAGGGCCCACCTCAAGTTTTGGGCTCACAATGCTCACTTTGGATGAACCTTTCTTTCTTCACACGTGTATGGACAAAAGTGACTAGCCCATTCTTCACTTGGATCTTAAGTGGGCTAGATTTCTTAGTTGGGCCTTTATGGACAAATGGCCCAAATCTTCCACCATCTCTTGATTATGATGTACATCCTTGTGCATAAAGTGTGGTGGGCTCTTTGGAATTCCTCCACATAGATGAGCTTTTGGGCCCTCATTAAAACCTATGAATTTCTTTTAGTCATGTGTGCACCACCACACTTTGTGTATGTAGGATACTTCCCCTTCATGCTTTTTCTTTGGATGGATGGAGGACTTGGGTTACTTGATCATTTGCAAGTCCCATGAGTGAGTTGTTTCAACAACCTCACTAAGTTCAAGTGATTTTTCATATTGTAGGAGAGTGATACTCAAGAGTTTCCTTTAATGTTACCACCCTCAAATGGATAATTCTTCTTCAAGTGAGCTATCCATGCAATCTTAGCTCCTTGAACCTCTCTTGGGGTGTTTGGTGGGTCATCCACCATCATTCTCAAAGATAAGTGATTTTTTTTTCAATTTGTGGGAAAAAATGATGTCCATAAGTTGCCCAAGTTTGTCCCATGCTTTGGGCACTTTGGATTTTGATTTTCAAGTGGGTTATGTATATCATTCTTAACCATTTTCATGATGGTTGGATGACTCATCAAGCTATACCCTCTTGTGTTCAAATGACCTTCTCTTCTATAAGGAAAGTGGTGCACATAAGTTGCCCAAACTTGTCCTCGCATGGACATTGTCAACTTTAACTCTTCAAGTGGGCTATGTACACCATTTTCTACCATTGGCTTCCTCGAGTAATATGTTTGTGGGTAGACCACCATATCGTATTCTCATAGCCAAAACATTTATCACGATGACACACGTAAGTTGTCCATGATTGACCTAAGAGTGGGTTCTTATGGCTCTTCAAGGGGGCAATGTGCACCTTTCCATTCATTGAGGTGGGGCATTTGAGTTGCTCTTGGGGACCAATTTCATTCCTATTGCCCATTTTTCCATGTACATATGTAAAAAGATGGAAACATCTTAAATGAGGCTCATTGCTTTGATGTGGAAAATGAACCAAACTTAGATCACATATCGACTTTAAAAAGGGATTTTTTTTATTCTTGCCCCACTTTGATCTCATGGCACTTGAGTGCATTTGTTGTCCAAGATGTGTCCTTTGATGGTGGATTTTTCTCATCAAAGGCATGACATGCAACCCTCTTTAAGGTGGGCCTTGCTTTCTTCAATGGGTCCAACACATATCCTCGGCGACACATGGAGTTGGACATTGAATTTTTGCATTTGAATGTAAGTCCAAATCCATGGGTCTTCTGGATACAGATTTGCATTTTAAGGGGTAAAGAATAGGAGCTTACCTTGCCAAGCTTGTAGGATTTGATGGCGGACGGCACGAGGGGGCGTAGAGCGGTTAATGAGGATGATCCTGCTTTCATTGTACGTAGTGGGGACCATATGTGTTCCCTCGCCAAAGAACACCAACCTCTTCCTTCCATAAAAGGACGGGGTACCCGAGACCTCTGGGATAACTGGGTGGAACAACCACAACCGATGCTTAAACGTGTTTTGGCCAACACTCCTTTCGCAGGCCTTCTTACATTGCGTTTCTGTTCGCTCGCCTCAAGTGTAAGGCTGCGATGTAGTAATAAATCTCGGTAAGACCGAGGTCGATCCACAGGGAAAGAGGTAAACAATTCCAAGTACTCTAATAACTAGAATCTAAGAAGTTTAAGAAAGTTGTTTTTCACATGAAATAGGAAAATCTGAAAATAAGAAGAACTAGAGCATCAAGGATCCACTTGTAGTAGTCCAATGCCAATCCATTCATCCAAGTACCACACAATTAGAATCAAAGTCCTATCTCTCATCTAATTGGAATATATAACATTCAAGCACAAACAGTCCCACTTAAATCTGGAAATCAGATTTCTAGCTCTAATGGAGCACATAGAACTTGAACTTGTAGCCTTCGGAGTAACAGCCATGCCTATGGACTATGGCATGCTCAAGGGTTACTACAATTCGAATTCAAACAACCCAATCATGGTAATCTTAGAGAATTGCAAGGAGCTCATGTCCGGAGCACACAAACTCTCACAAAACTTCTAAAAAAATCAAACTTTATTCAAACTAGAACTTCAAAATCCAAAATTAAGAAAAGGGTACTTGAAATAAAAGAATTAAAGTATTGGAACCAACTACAAATTTCACCTCTAGCTCTAGCTAAGAGGTTAGCTAAGGAAAAGCATATTAAAACTAGAACTAGAACTAAGAAAAGGAAGAAAAACTAGCTGGAGGAGGCTAGGAAGCCTCCTATGACTTGAACTCCTTGCTTCCCACGTCCTTGCTTGATTTGGAATAGAAGAGAGCACCTCCTTTTATAGTGCAGCAATAGTATAACAACATAGCAGAATTTGTTTCTCTTGGTACGGCTTAACCAATGGTCGGATTGCCTTCAAATTTGATTTGTAGCTTCCTTGTAATGTGATCTTCCTCATAGATGATTTAGATTTCCAAGATTATCTTCTGAATGGGCCCACAAATCAGATCACCGACCACCTCTCAAAATCGCGCACTTCGGGTACCTTCAGAACTAGTCATCTTGCTTTCAACGCTCCGGAGTGTACAGATGTCGGATTGATCCCAAATTTTGAACATTGGTAGAACACTTCCTCCTCTACATGATAGACGGATTAGATTGTCCAAAACAATCCCGGAATGTGGTCCGAAAATTAGAACACTTAGGGCTTTTATAAACTCTGCGCAGTTGGATCTTTCTGGATGGTCCATCTTTCTTCAACCGGTACGATCAAACCACACATCCTTTTGATGTGAAACTTTTGTGGTTATTCACATATGGATGTGATCTAAAAGATGGTTAAAGTAGATTCTTCATATCATCAATGATGGGTCACCTGGACCGGCCCAGAGTGGAACAGCGAAATCTGGAACTTTCTGGACAGTTCGTATTGTTTTGGCCACCATGGTCAATCTGTAGCTCTGATCGACACGAAACCACTTGGGTTAGTTCGACGTCGAGCTCCTATTTGACATGGATGTGTTGGATTTCCAAATATCATCAAGATGATCCCAGAAAACTGTTCTGAAAATCCAGAAACGGGAATAGCCTGCTGCCTGAAATCTGGAAGTGTAAAATTGCATGGCCGACCGGTCTTGACCGGTCTAGACCTGTCTGGCAGGTGTCCTGGGAGTGTAGCCGACCGGTCTTGACCGGTCGGGCCTTCTTGGCCGACTGGTCTAGACCGGTCGGACCCAGTTTTTGCATTGTCTCTTCTTTCTTTTCTTCTCTCCTTCCTCTCTCTTTGCTTTCTTCTTTCTTTGGCCCACCTTGGGTCTTCATCCAAGGCTCCTAAATGTCTCTTCTTGGTCTCCAATTAGATGAAGTCTGCTCTCATTCCTACAATCACAAAACCTGCATTAGGTGGGTCTTTTAAACATGCAAACCATGCATATAATGTGATGTAATGGGCCATATCATGTATAAATTGGAGGTTCAACACACCCCCCAACCAGCTTTTTGCTTGTCCCGAGCAAAACCTGCGTGAAACAAGTTCAAACCTCCAAAAACCAACTCTCCTTCAGAAACCATGTTTCTATCCATTCCAAGACATACAAGTATAAAATTTGGAGAAATTAGGTGATAGAAGTTGAAACCTTAAACTCTCAAAGCATAATAAGTTTCTACATGAAATTCCCGCTGATTGATTGATAAATAGAAGAGCTCGAACAACTTCAACCTAGTGTGCATAGTGAAAGTTCATCTCATGAGTTTCTGGGATTATCTTCTTCGTAGATCAACTAAACTATAGATCTCAAGGTGTATAGAGCAACAACAAGCCTATGATAGGAATTTGCCTTACCGTCCTTCCGACGGCTTTCACACTACGTCCCATTTTCAGCTTTGGTTACGGGTAGACCATCCCCCAGTTGGTAATAGGTAGCCCTTTTCGGAATTTTTCACCATTTTTCCATCATTCCCGATTTCATCCTTTCTTTTCCTTTTCTTTTAATTTAGATAGGATTTTTAGAAATCCATATCTTTCGTTATTTTCCCATGGACAAGGATGGATAAAGTACCCTGGCTTGGTTTCTCAACACCTTAAATCAAAGTCTAGCTAATCCACAAATCACATAATCCTTTCAACTCATGAAAATCATGTAATGTGAACTTGGTGTAAAGGTGTTCAAATTTTCTATCAATCACAACAATAGGGGAACTAGCATATAAAACCATTATGTTGGGAGAAATTCAAGACTTACAATATCACACACTTCGTATCTCCTATTCTTATACTCCTATCGTCTCGAATGCATGGAAATAAGGTTTTCTAAAGGAGTTTTGAAATTTTAGAAAATTCGAAAAAATTTGCGCATATGAGGCTCGAAATTTTGCAAACTGCTAGATGAAGGATCTCATCTCACCCCCCAACCAAATCTTACATTGTCCTCAATGTAAAAAGATATGTAATGAGTATGAACATGATAGCAATGAAATAAAAAAAAGGAGAGTGAGAACGAGAATACCTGAGGTAGCAAGTTGATCAATGCTAGCATCTTCCATTGTCTCGATGAGACTTATTCAATCCTAATTTCAGAAAAATAAATCCTAACCTACCTACCTACCTTTGATTAGTCCGATCGACTACATGATCAAATTTGAGCAGGATCTTCATGAATTTCAATAAATTTCTCATGAGGACCATCCAAAGTCCTGCTCGACAGTAGACATAGGTGCTTGTCTTCATTGAAGTCCAATATTTATGTACACCACATGCATGATAGGAGGAGATAAGAGCAGCAAAAAGATATCTCCTCAAATTCTGATTTGGGTTATGATTGATTAAAAATGGGTCCTCCCAATCAGAATTTTCAATGGGCCGAAGGACCCATGATGGTGGAGAGACATTCATCGTGTATTCTTCATTTAGAGTTGTCTCCTCCACAATTTCAGAATTATATGGTGCTTCCACAAACAATGGTAAAGAGTGTAAAACAGTGGAATGGTGTTCTTCAGGCACCGACACCGTGTCTGACAAAATGTCTAACTCCTTAATCATCTCATCATCAAGATCATAAGATTGGGCCAAGCATTCCTTTAGGAAATCGAGATAGTCGGATGAAGGGTCCTCATCCTCCCTTAATGATTGAAGAAATTCTGTTTCAATGGTAAGAAATTCCTCCTCTATAGAGAGGAGGTCTTCTAAGGAAATTTTTTAAGATTTAGGAGTAAGCACATCATCTAACATTAGTTGATCTTTTAAAATTTCAGATTATGCCACCTCATCATCCAAAGGAGAAGAATTTTCAATCAAAGGGAGGTCTACCACAATAGAATTTGGCATGTGTTGTTGGTGGAAGGACTAAAAAAGATCGACTTCGGCGATCTCTCTAGCATGCATTTCCTCTAGAGACTCATAATCATTATGCCCATTGGAAAAAGAAACCATAGATTCATAACCATTCACCAAACCCTCATTGTAGGCAACCGCACTACCATTTTTAAATTTTATGGAGTCCTCGGGTTCGTCAACCGTCATTGAAATCTCTTCATCATTAAGTTCAAAGCATCCAAAAGAGATAGTGGACTCACCATAATTGATGATGACATTGGGATCATCGAAATCAATCTCCTTTAAAAGTCTATCCATTAAATCCGAAGAAGGTGGGACTTGGGTAGCCCCATCATCCTCATTAGAGGGGATTGATTCGATGCCCCCAATTTCGAGCTTAACGTCTTCATAAGATGGTGAGGAAGCTTGATTTAATTGTTCATCCACATACTCATTCCATATTCCTCAAGCATTTGTGTATACTTATCATCAAAAGAGGAAGACATTTTAGGGGTGATTGTTAATGACCATGGTTGGTTCCTCCCTTGAACAAGGAGAATGATGGTTTTCCCAATTAAGACCGTATGCATTGTAGGATGAAAAGTTATATGATGGTTGATAGGCATATCCATACAAGTAATCACGCATTGTCTAACCGGTTGGCTACTATTCACCTGTCCCTTTGTTGTTGCACACCTCCTACAATAACTGGTGGAACACTCATGTTATTTTCAATCCGGTAATCACGTAATGTTTTTCCCGAATGGTTATCCAATTTTGCTTCGTTCCGGTATTCCCCCATCGTCTTACGTTGTGTCTCAATATGTGTATTGTTTTCATTAATGTAATCACGCATCGTCTTATGTGGGGAGGTAGTGGAGGTTGATTGAATCTCAGAAAATACTTATGCTTATAATGGTTCCAATCATAAAGATTTTGGGTCTCCCAATCTGACGTCTCATCCTCCAAAAGGTACTTGTACGCACCATTCGTCCAATCATACATGATGAAATTTTAAGGAATTGGAAACTACCCTAATCTAGGAAAAAGAACAAAAAGAAGAAAGATGGGGAGATGTTACCCAATAGAGTGAGATCTATGTTAGCAACAATGTCCTACAAAATAAAAAAAAAATTGTTAGTAATCTAAAAAAAAAATCAGAAAATCTACTTCTATAAAAACTGAAAATCCTACCTAACTAAGATTACTCTATAGCTACTAGAACAATTAGAACCGTTTAACCTTTTCCCCGGCAGCGGCGCCAAAAACTGTTCGCTCGCCTCAAGTGTAAGGCTGCGATGTAGTAATAAATCTGGGTAAGACCGAGGTCGATCCACAGGGAAAGAGGTAAACAATTCCAAGTACTCTAATAACTAGAATCTAAGAAGTTTAAGAAAGTTGTTTTTCACATGAAATAGGAAAATCTGAAATAAGAAGAACTAGAGCATCAAGGATCCACTTGTAGTAGTCCAATGCCAATCCATTCATCCAAGTACCACACAATTAGAATCAAAGTCCTATCTCTCATCTAATTGGAATATATAACATTCAAGCACAAACAGTCCCACTTAAAATCTGGAAATCAGATTTCTAGCTCTAATGGAGCACATAGAACTTGAACTTGTAGCCTTCGGAGTAACAGCCAGGCCTATGGACTATGGCATGCTCAAGGGTTACTACATTTGAATTAAACAACCCTAATCATGGTAATCTTAGAGAATTGCAAGGAGCTCATGTCCGGAGCACACAAACTCTCACAAAACTTCTAAAAAAACCAAACTTTATTCAAACTAGAACTTCAAAATCCAAAATTAAGAAAAGGGTACTTGAAATAAAAGAATTAAAGCATTGGAACCAACTACAAATTTCACCTCTAGCTCTAGCTAAGAGGCTAGCTAAGGAAAAGCATATTAAAACTAGAACTAGAACTAAGAAAGGAAGAAAAAACTAGCTGGAGGAGGCTAGGAAGCCTCCTATGACTTGAACTCCTTGCTTCCCACGTCCTTGCTTGTAAACCTTATCTTCTCTCGTGGAGGAAAATATCACGTCGTTATCATGTCGTTGTATCGTCTTAAACAAAGAGAACCATGCCGAATTGGTTACCAGCCTAACGGAAGTTTAAACTAAACATCGAAGGAACATTACACTAGAAGGAGTATCTACTAAATCTAAAGGTTCTAATAGAAGACTTACCCGGGTGGTTAGTCTAGTGGCTGGTGGAGAGTTTTAGCGCGTGAAGCCCATGGAAGTCTTGGTCAGTAGAACGAAAGTTGCGAGGCCTCACATGTCTACAGCCTAACTAGGGTTTAAAACTTGTAACCATCTGTAAGGAGGAGATGTACTATGCCTAATCTAACAGGTTTTTTTAGGGCCTTACACCAGGCTTTTAATCTTGTGAATCCCGAAAATATTTGAGACGCGTCAACCTAGAAAGACCTACCAGGTAGAAAGAAGTTGGCCATGCTAGTTTGGTGTGTAGGAAAACTACACTTTGAAAACACCAATAAGTGTATACCTACACTAGATTTTCTACCAATTTCATCTAAGAAGTAGTAGTTACTACCCAGTGGACCTGGCCGGGTCTCACCTTGTCTCTTTAGACTTTGAAAGACCTATCAAGCATAACAAAACCGGTGGTGCCAGTTAGACATCGAGGCTAGCTGTGCTTTGGTGAACCCAATCAAGCCGCAGCTCGAGGAGAAGCTGTACCTACACACAACCAAAGGTTTATAGTAGTTCTACTCGGGTCTTTTGACAAGACTTTTAGGTTTTTGCCCTTATCGACGACTACTTTAGACCTTCACATTTTAACGTACCGACTGGCCAGATCTGGCCAGCCTGTCCCGACCGGCTGGCCAGAACTGACCAGATCTGGACAGACCGTCCACAGGTCCCTCACATTGGCTAGCCAGAACTGGCCACCCGGAAGAACCGGCTGGCCAGATCTGGCCAGCCTGGGTCAAAAACGTAACAGAAAGAAGAAAAAAGAGAGGAAGGAGAGAGAA
>PVNU02001131.1:0-63623 GCA_003013855.2 Liriodendron chinense
CGGGTTCGCCCTGCCTTTGTCTGATCAAAGCCAGATCTGTCACTGATGTTTCTCTTTCTATAGAGAAGAATTTTGAAATAAAACTGTCTCGCATTTGCTCCCATGACTTCACTGATCCTGCTGGTAGCGACATGTACCATTGAAAAGCTTTTCCCGTCAGCGTTGACCCGAATAACCGCATACAGTACTGTGGGACGGTCGACCAGTTTCCCAATGCTGTGAGGAAGCGAGTGATGTGTTTCTTCTGGTGACCCCTTCCGTCAAACTTTCGAAATCCGGACATCTGAAGTTGACCGGAAATGGTACTTCTTCTATTTCCAGAGGGTATGGGACCTGATATTTATACCCGGTTCCTCTTTCCTTCTCCTTCTCTTGTCGCATGAGACTTGCAATGGTTTGCGACAGTTCTTCTCTCGTCATTTGTGTAGTTGGAACTATTATTCGTTCCGCTGGAACCCTCCTGGCCTGTGTGAGTGGCTCAGCACTAGCTGGCTCTCCTGCTGCCCCTTGAGATTCTTCAGCTAATGGGCGCGTAGGCGGTGCAAGGCTTCGAGTAGCATTCTGAGCTATTAAAGTGGTCAAGGCTTCCTGAATCTCTCTTACTCGTTCATTCGTTTCCCGATTAGCCTGAACTAGTCTGTCGATCTGATCTTGGACCGTAGGCAGTTCGTCCGCTTCATACGATCCCTCTTCTGCTTCTGCTACCTGGACCATTGCGACCAGCACTGGTCGGGCCTTCTGATTCTGCCCATGTCCTGGCTCGATAACTATTGTGGGCTTGGAGCTTCTCGCGATCGTGGTTTTGGTGGATTTTTGTGCGGCGCGGGTGACTTTGGACAACGGCGAAAATTGTTCGATCGTCATTGCGGGCACGAGGACGTGGTTGACGTGGCCTGACCGTGGGTGGAAGCCTTCTGCCCTTGTTTGGTTGCCACTGCCCCTTGGTCGCCGGGCAAGGTCTTGCAACATTCGCTTTCTTGTATGTTGCTAAGCTGGCTACTTTCTTCTGCTCTTTCTTCTGTTGGCGTGTTTTGACCATCTGCCATCCTGAACTAGAAGCGACCGTCGTGGCTGGAATGAAGCGAGGGAAGCTGAAGCCTCCGGAGGTAAGGAAGGTGCATGAACCGGTCATTGAACATGCCATTTCTTCTGTCTGTCCTAGTATCTTGCTAGTTCTGTTGTGTCATAAAATTATTAGAACAGTTCATAAGTGCGGTCGGGAGTATGAGCCCATCGATCGCAGTGCATAAACCGACAAAGATAAGCAAGACGGAGACAAAATACGTGTAGTTGTGGGAATTGCGGGTTCGAAAACCTTTTAAGTATCTATTGCCTTAAAGATGAAGGGAAGAACGTTCCCGTTGAGAGTCGCCAGTTTGACGCCTGAAGGGCGCCGAAACATTACGCCTCGCGGTAGCTTTCTTATGTGTATATTCGTGTTGCGAGCAATTGATCTCAGAGTGTCCATATATTCAGATATAACCAGATATTCTGGTACGGTTCGATCCCCAGCAGAGTCGCCAGTTTGTTAGAACTAGAAAATGTGTCGCAATGACATTTTCTTGAAATGTGGTGTTTTGTTGTTCTGGGGTTCTGAATATAGAAACATTCGTAGATAATCACAAGCATTCACAAAATACACAAGAGAAGAGATATCGCAAGGCGAATTTTATTCCAGAGATTCTGAGATCTTGTACATTCCAGGCCGTGATCTGGCACGAGCCCTTAATTACATCGAATGATCGATGACCCTTGATTAAAAGGCAAAGGACTAGTCAGCAGGGACTATGGTCTCAGAGTTCTTTAGTCATGGAGACCTGTGTTTTGGTGGTCGCGGAGACCTGTATTTGTATGGTCGCGGAGACCTGTGTTGTTATAGACTGATCCACCTTTGTATGAGTCGGATGTCTATGTCCCATGTTTTGACCGGAGATCCGGGCTGAGACTGTCAGGGTTTATGACTGAGATGGACGACTCTGGGCCCGCGCCTGTCAATGTAGGGACAGGTGACCTCGGGAAGTCCATTCTACAGTTGTGTGTACCTGCGCAGCTCAACCAGCGGATGCCGTTTGGATGGGTAGGGCATCGACTGCTCTTGGAATATCAGTTTTTAACAGATTGTGTGTGTGATAGTTCAGAACTCTCCTGGTGTGGTTTATCGTGTTAACCATAGTCCCCTTTGCTTAGTCCAGACCTGGATTCGGGTCATATTATGATAGCACACGTAATGATGATGCATCAGTATGATTCTGGGCGCCGGCGGCCTCTTTTCGGGAGAATTGTTCCATTCAGCTCGTTGGGTCGGATCGGACTCCGAAGGCTTGTGTTTTGCTCATTGGGTAGCCCGGATGGGTCGTTTGACTGCTCCATTGCGTCCGGAACGCTCGAAATACCCAAAATAGGCTCAAACGGGGCTTAAAAATGTTATAAAATGAGGATTTAAAGGTGCTGGAATGAATGCGCAAAGTGCTGATTTTTGCGATCCGCTGGCCTGATTTTATTGATGCGCTGGGGCCAGTGCGTCCGTAAATGATTTTCATGATGCGCTGGGTAATTTTGTGACGCGCTGGGGCCAGTGCGTCCTTAAAATCTAATTTTTCGATCCGCTGGGCTATTTTGCGACCCGCTGGGGCCAGTGCGTCCATAAAATAGCTTTTACTCTAAAACTTGCATTTTTTTTGATCCGCTGGCCTATTTATGACGCGCTGGAGCCAGTGCGTCCGTAAAATGCCCCAATTGATGGTTTGTGTAATCCACCAAGGACTTTCCTGATGCGCTGGGTCACTTTTGTGATGCGCTGGGACTGGCGCATCGAAAAAAGATGACTTAGTCATTCCTCCGGACCTGGTGCGATCGGAGGTGCGATTTCCGGCGAGGGGTTCCGGCGGTCGGAGAAGGATTCCGGCGGTCGGCAAAGGTTTTCCGGCGACGAGGTCCTCTCTCTCTCTCGCTGAATGATGCAAATGAGGCGGTGGGTGGGGTATTTATAGGTATCGTCGTCCAATAGGCGGTTGACACGTGTAGCGCGTCGAGAAAATGAGTCGGCGCGTCGCGAAATGATCGGAGTCCAGAAGTTGGTTTACAGGACGCGCCAGCTGCCAGCGCATCCTGAAATTAACTGATTTTTTGGATGCGCTGGGTGAATTTTTGGATGCGCTGGGGCCAGTGCGTCCATAAATTCATTTTTTGGATGCGCTGGGGGCAGTGCGTCCTAAAATTCATTTTTGGATGCGCTGGGCGCAGTGCGCCCTTAAATTCATTTTTGGATGCGCTGGACGTATTCGTGTCCCACAGATTTGGGTTTTGCAAATTGGGGTGTTTGCGGGGTCCGCATCGCGGTGAATGCCGATGCACTGCTCCTATTTCTTCATAATTGAGGTATCCTCCCAATTTTGGACAGTTTTGGTCACGGTGACCGGTGGGGTCCATTACCGGCCCAATTTCATGCTTGAGGCAAATCTGATGCATGCATCGTGATCCGTGCCGCGATTTTCGATGCACTGGCCCTAAATCTGACCGCATGATGGTTTTGGCATTCGGAATTATCATTTCGGGGATCCTCACTTTTGGGACCCCAACAAGGCTGTTGGGAGGTGAAGCTCACCCTCACGAAATTGTGAGCAACGTAAGACCCCAAACTGGATTGACTAAGGGAAATGTGAGGATGTGGCTCATCTTGTGGCCGAAGGAGTCCGTCGGACGATACGTGGTCTATGTGCATTGCACATGAGGAACATGCAACTTTGTGGGTGTGTTGACTGAAAACCCTCAAAATCTCCTCATCCGAAGATGTAAAACTACGGCACTTAACTGTGTGAGACTCGTCTTGCTCGCTGACGTAAAATGGATCGGGTGCCTTACCAGCAGTAGAAGCTGGAAGTGGATGAAAATTCCACACTTTTCCCTGCATTTCAGAAAAATCACCAAAATACAAAAACATTGCAAAATATTTTCAAAAATCACAAAAATATTTCCTTTACTTTCAATCAAAATATTGTCAAAAATCACAAAAATATTTCCTTTACTTTCAATCAAAATATTGTCAAAAATCACAAAAATATTTCCCTTGCTTTCAATCAAAATATTGTCAAAAATCACAAAAATATTTCTCTTGCTTTCATCAGAAAATATTTCGAAAATCACAAAAAATATTTCCTGTATTTTCAATAACCGATCTCTATCCTGACCACTCAGTTGAAGACTCGGACCACATATTTACAAAAAAATCACAAAAATTAGCATCCCCAGCACTACAATTCAGGAGTCTTGAACTCCTCTCACTTCACAGTATGGGATGACGGATCCAATCGCCCGCAAATTGGAATCTTGACCAAAACGGGCAACCAAACACCATCTCAATCACATGTATGCCAGAAGAACATCTTGAAGTTGAATGATATCCTCGTACATTCTCATTAGCAAGGAAACAGCATCTTGGGACGATGGACCTGATCGACCACGGGTCAGGATCTTAACCAACCCGCTGTCCAAACATCCGCATTAAAAGAAAAATCCTCAGGGAGAACAACCCTGCAAGCAATAAGCTCAAAGTTCTCTGCACCCACAGCAAAAGCAAAATCATCAAACGAGAAGAGAATGAGCCAAATCATGCATTCATCATGCATCTCCCAGCATCAGCATCCATCGCATCAATCATCATGTTTACCTGCTTTCAAAATAAAAGTCGGTTAGCCAAAAGCCCCACAGGCATCACTAGTGGAGGCACGTGCAAACCAGATTTCCATTTCAAAAAGACAAAAAATATTTCTATTTGCAAATAAAAACCCCACGGAGTATCACTCCCCAGAATGGGTATCTCTTCAAAAATCCAAAAATATTTTTCCAGTAGAGCGTTCTGCCTCCAAAACACCAGGAGATCTTCCATATCTCTGGGTAGGAGCTGACGTAAAAATCAAATAAGATCCGATGTCTCGCGGTTTCCCCGGAGATCATCGGATCCAATGCACTCGAAGTACGGTCGAACTGAACTCCAGTGTCAGTGCGGTCGTACCACATGCCAAGATACAAAAGATGAAAGCCAAAAAGGCTCGGTCAAAGAAACCATTTGAACAGGTGGAAACGATGAATTGTAACCCAAGTATCAAAATCAGCAGATTGGGTGGAAAGAGTTCACCCGCACATACCTAGGCGTGGATGCCTGAAGTACCTTGACTGAATCCAAGTCGGCGTAGTAGAATCCCGTAAGACTATCTGACGCAGGGCGTCTAACCACTTTGACAGTCAAGCGAAACAAGTACTCCTGGAGTGATCTGGGAAAACATCAAACATCATACAATCAATCACAGGGTCAGTAACCTCGTAAGACTGTCGACGCAGAGGCTCTGCTGTACCTTTCCGATGTTAGTACCGGTCGGGAATGGAAGGGTTGCGATTGGGTACCCAGGTTGCAGCGCATGCAGGGACAATCGCAACGTTTTCTCCAAACTCCCGCGGTATGTGCGAGTGATCGAGTTCCAGACGATCAACTGGCACAGATGCAAAAGCAAGCAAAGATTTCAGAACATGATCTATGAATGACCGGGTCAGAAGTGGGGTGTCCACTCGCTTTCGCATTCGGTTGCACGCAACCTCTGCCAAAGAGGGGCATCTGTAGACACCCCACCTTCGGCTACACTGTTGGTAGAGAAAAGCTGGATGAATGGAGGACCATACCCCAAAATCCCAAGTCCAAACTCAGCCAAACTCACCCTTGTAAGCCCCATTCCATAGCCCAGTTCAAGCCTGAACCCAGTCAACCCAGTCTTAAACATCAGCCTGAAAAACCCCCCATAAAAAAGGCCAGTCAAAAAATCCTAAAAAAGTCAAAATCACTAAGTCAACTCGCTGAGTTAACCCGCTGAGTTAACCCGCTGAGTCAACCCGTCAAGTCAACCCGTCGAGTCAAAACACCGAGTCAACCCGTCGAGTCAAACCACCGAGTTGACCCGCTGAGTCAACTCACTGAGTCGACCAGCGAGTCAAACAGCAGCCCCGAGGGAGCGACCGTACTCGCTGGAAACCGAGGAGCGGCCGTACGGGCGGCCCATAGCAGGCCGCCCGGAAAAAATTACGAGAGCTGCCACTCTCCAACGCTATAAATACCCCTAGCCTCTTCTCATAACAGCATCCCTTCGAGTCCAAAGAAAGCCTGTCCGTTCGAGTGCCCTTCTCCACCCTTAGCCCATTTTTCCACCAAGGAGAGCACGAGTGAGGAGAGTCTAGTCCTGGTCCAGCCCAGCCTGACCACTGGTCCAAGCCTCTCAAGTCACCCAAGTCTTGATCCAGCCACTCGAAGCCAATCCTTGCGATACCTCCGTCCATCCAGCTATCATTTTTCCAGCATCATCTCATTTGCATCTAGCATAAGTGCAACATTTACTTTTCTTCCAACCCCCCTGCTTCACTACAAGCACATTGATTATTCAAGCACACCGCATATGTCTTAAATTAAGCACCTGTCAGTTCGAGCGTATGCTCTGGGCTTGCCCGTTGTTGGAACCTGCCCATCAGAAACTCTTACTGTTCAGACCTGCATTCACGTACATATCACTATAAGCACTTTGAATATTCAAGCACACAGCATGCATCATCTCGCATAAAGCACCTGTCAGTTCGAGCGTACGCTCTGGGCTTGCCCGTTGTTGGAACCTGCCCATCAAAAACTCTTACTGTTCAGACCCGCATTCATGCATCATGTCATCCATGAGAATATACGAGGATTAAACTAGACTTTCAAGTATCCGATCGATTCTGTGAAGTAGAGACCGTACTTTGGTACGGGCAGTGTGTGGAGTGCTTAACCTCTTCCCACCCTGTAACTGTGATCCCTTACCTTGAATCTCTGGCCGCAGATCAACAGGAGTCATTTTAGAGGAAGGAATCTTCGGATTCCCTTCTCTAACGTTTCTACAGGGTCTAGCCGACTGTAGATTCGAAGTAACTGGCTAGTGGCGACTCTGGTCTTATATAAACACACTTAAACATATCCAGCTTAACACGACAACCAAACGAAGCCCTCGAGAACGAGGCAAGCCAGTGGCACAAACGGCGATTTCGCACTCACGCATCCTCATCTCCTTCTTTTCCGAAAGGAAAGGGGAAGGGAGAAGAACGTCGTGTGGGAGCGCGGAACGGCAAGGGTCCACATGAAGCATGCCCAAATCTTAGGTGGACCACACCACAGGAAACCGTGACTGAATCCCCACCATTAAAAACTTCATGGAATCCACCAGAATGTTTATTTGCTATCCAACCTATTGATAAGGTCACAAAAGACCTATATGAACGGACCACACAAGCATCATCTTGATCGAAAGCTTTTGTGGCCCATAAGAAATTTTTAATGGTCAATTACTACTGTTTCCTATATTATGGTCCATCTAGATTTGAATCTACTTCATTTTTATTTTTTTTTATCATGTACGTCCTAAATTTAGTTTTTGATATAGATGGACAACATGAATATAGTCACATACATTAAGGTGGGCCCCACAGTCAAGAGTCCCACGCACCTACGCCACTCTATCCTGCATTGAGACCTACATAAGTATGTGAGGGGATAACAACCATAAGTTGTGTGTGGAGCCCACCCGTGGTACGGATAATCCATCCAATTCATTTCAATATCATAACTTTGAATGTTTGAAGGGACACTCCCAAAAACAACCTGATCAAAAACTAAGGTGGGCCACACTGCATGAACATCGAGGCTTTAGGCGTGAGTTTACATTGTATCCTAGGGCTGTAAATGGTCAGGTTTAGCCAAAGCCAAACCTGCATATTTACTAAATGGGTCTGGGTCTAAAATTAGATCCAGACCCTTTTACTAAATGGGTGGTTTGGGTCAGGTCCGAGTCAACCCGTCAGACTCATTTATAAATGGTCTGGTCGAGGTCTGGTAGAGGGAGATCCATCTAGACCCGTTTATAAATGGATCGAGTCTAATGGGTCTAAGTTTGGATTTAGTATGCAATCATTTTTACAAGGCTTAAAACTGGGTCTCGATAGGTTTGGACGGTCCCTTGAAATATAGACCAAATCCGCCTGCTTAAAACTGGGTCTCGATAGCAAATGGGACTGTTCTTGGACCTAGACCCGTTTAACAAATAGGTCTATTCTTGGACTTAGACCCAAGGCATTTATTAATTTAACAAATGAGCCAGGTCTAGGTACCCCATCAGGTCTGCTGACCCATTTACAGCCCTAAATGTTTCCCATGGTGTGGACCACCTTAGTTTAGTAATGCGCTGATATCTCGGGATATATGATGAGATCTGGTGTACAGAATGGATGTGACACCCACAACGCTGTGGGCCCACAAAGCTCGGGTCCGATGTAGACGTCTATAACATGTGGGATTTTTAGTTTATAATTGGACGTTGATTATCTATATTCAATTCAGGCTGACCACGTGATCTCAACGGATAGGATTTTCATTTCTAAACAAGAAGAGGTTTTGGTGCTGTGCACTGGATCACGAACGGCTGACCGTAGTTGTATATGAGACACGTGTAAATCATAGTGGTGGATCCAAGCCGTCCGCCTAGTGGATAATTTCAACTGACGGCCTGCAGTTGAAATTCATACCAAACGGTTGATTCTATCCAAATGGACAAACGGACGGCCTTCCGATAGACGGATAGAATGAACATGGAAATTAATGGCTAGGATTGTACGCTTTCAGTTTGATTTTCACCCAAGGACGGTGTACTTACAATACCCAATATTTTGGTCGGCCGGAATTCAAAACATCACCTACCACGTGTGAGGTATGATTTGGTCATTCAGCAAAACATATCCGAGTCAGCCTCATTGACCTAAGCCAGGGAATTTTGCTAACCCCACGCTCGCGTACAAGGCCCCACCATGATGTATGTGTTTTATCGACACCGTCCATTGATTTTTCCATATGATTTTAGGGTTTGATCCCCAAAATGAGGAAGATCTAAATCTGAAGTTAACCACACTACAGTAAAACAGTAGTGATGGAGTGTCCACCATTAAAAACATCCTAGACCCACTATAATGTTTATTTGACATGTAACTTATTGATTTGGTCATTCAGACCTGAATGAAGGGAAAAATAAATATCAACTAGATACAAAACTTATGTTGCCCCCAACAAGTTTTTAATGGCGCTCGTTCAATAAAAATATTTATTGTGATGTGGTTCACTATAGGCTTAGATCTACCTCATTTAGGGCTTTATTATTATTATTATTTTTTTTTTTTTACACGACCCGAGCGAACACCCATCCGAACATAACCCACACGACCCAGCCTGAACTTGAACACGGCCCGGCTTGAACAAAATCACCCAAAGGTGCTGCTGGTGTGTCTCGAACCCGAGACCAGCTGGTTGATAAACTTAGACTCAACCAGCTGGGCTACAGGCCCTTCCACAACTACATTTAGGCCTTACATTGAAAAAAAAAAAAAATGAATAGATAGCATGGATGAGACACATATATCATGGTAGGACCCACATAATACCGACCACTAGCCAGCATCACTAGCCAAACCGCATCTAAGGCTACAAGAATGGTCAAGCCCATTTATGCACGATTGGGTATGCGACCCTTGCAGGGAAAACCAGATATCAACTTGATCTAAAGCTTTTGTTGCCCAATGAAGTTTTTAATGTTGTTTCCTATGATGTAGTTTACTTGAAATTTGGATCTACCTCATTTTGGGCTCATGTCACAAAATATATGAAAAAATGGATGGACAGCGTGGAAGAAACAGATACATCATGGTGGGGCCCACTTAGCACCAACAAGTAGCCAAAGTCACTATATAACCACACCTTGTCTAAAGCTACAAGAATGGTGGAGCTCATCTGGGCGCAATCGTGTGCCAACATTGCGCGGGTGTGTGAAATAGAGAAGACCATAGGGTGGGTCCACTCATCACATGAGCCATAGTCAATAACAAATAACGCCCGCAAGATGTTATTAATGGTGGGAGTTCAATAAGAATGTTTCCCATGACGTGGTCCACTTAAGATCTACTTCATTTTGGGCTCATGTCACAAAATATGAAAAAAATGAATGAACTGTCTGGACAAAACGCATACATCACCGTAAGGCTCATAGAGCACTGACCACTAGCCAAACTATGTCTAAGGATACAAGAATGGTCGAGCCCATCTGGGCGCCGTTGTGTGCCAACATTGCGCGGGTGTGTGAAATAAAGAAGACTATAGGATGGGTCCTCACTCTGTTTCTCCAAAAGCACTCACAGACTCTATACATGCCTGCGCACTCACACCACGATGGGTGCTTGAACTCATGACCTTTTGTTGAAACTCTACTTAGTATTAAAATCACGCGCATTGGAGGCTGGTGTCAAAGCTGTGTGGGCCCCACCATGATGTATGTGTTTTATCCACGCTGTCCATCCATTTTCCCACCTCATTTTAGGGTATGTGCCCAAAAATGAGGCAGATCCAAATCTCAGGTGGACCACACCACAGGAAAACAGTGTAGATGGAACGTACACCATTAAAAATTTCCCAGGGCCCACCGTGATGTTTATCTGCCATCTAACCTGTTGATAAGGTCACACAAACCTGGATGAAGTGAAAACACAAATATCAGCTTGATCCAAAACTTCTGTGGCCTCCAAGAAGTTTCCAACGGTGGTTGTTCAATTCCCACTGTTTCCTGTGGTGTGGTCCACCTGAGATTTTGATCTGCCTCATTTTTGGGCCATGCCCTAAAATGAGGTGGAAAATGGATGGACAGAGTGGATAAAACACATACATCATGGTGGGGCCCACACAGCTTTGACACCAGCCCCCTGGCTGGTGTTGGGGTCACTAGCCAATCCGCGTCCTGTTTAAAAGGCCTTCTTCGGTAATCAATAGTCAACTATAATGGGTTGTTAATAGTCAACATCAGCTCGGGTCTACTGAGATCCGAACCCGAACACAATCCTTTCCACGGCATCTTTTCATGTGAACTCTTAGACCCTGTTTGATGGGTATCTCGGCCGCTACTGAATAATATCTGCCCAAACAAAAAAGATAACTCCTAGTTGTCTAAAGTAACCTTTTAAAATTGACTAAAATACTCCAAAAATGAGAAATGATCATATACGTTGGTTGTATCTCATGCAGCCAATTTCTTTCATACAAGCATTATCTGATACTGACATCTCTTTCCACGTGTATAGAATATCTGATCCATGGAAAAGGTGGGCCACACCATGATGATTATATGCACGAAAATCAGGTGATCCACTCCTTAGGTGGCCAAACCAGTATGCTGAGTCATTTCATCTCTTGTTTATGAATTTTTACGTTGTGGCCCAGCCAAAAGTGGATCGCTGATAGATCTCTCTAAAATAAGGTCCCGACACCTCTCCATATCAGAACCGTTCATTCAGGATCTCCACTGGTGAGTGAGCTATCATACAAATAAATAAATAAATAAATAAAAGCAGCCATCCAATAATTCCACTGTTTGGACCATTCAACCTTTAATCGGTGGAGTAAAAGCCGACACTGAAGACATAAAATAATAAAAATCCAACCGCTCAAATTAAGTAAAAGGAAGTTCATTCGTTAGACGGCTAGGATAGTCCGATCAAGCTAACTTTTTGTTACTGGCCAATCTGTGGTTGACAACGTCGGATGAACGGCTTAGATCATCATACATATGTACCATGTGTAAGTACACGATATGGAGGCACGAAAAATTGCCTACACGTCGGGAGCATCAGATCCCTTCATCTGGAACCCTTGTAAAGCTGGCAACGTGAGAAAAAGGCCCACCTTTTTGACATATGGGCTCCTTTATCAATCACATGCACATGATTTTCAATTGAAAATGCAGGTGAGGAAAATGCTTGGCAATAAAGAAATAATGGGAAAGGCATGGGAAGTGGGCCCCACATGAGAAAGTGGGCCCTGAATTATTTAAATGGTCCAGTTTGATTACGTGCAGCCAACGATCTCAGGATTGTGAAATTGAGATCGTTGTCTTGTGAATGAATGGACGAAAGAGAGGACAACAACCCACGTTGCAATCGTTATGATGCACATTCGCCACCAGTCTTAGATGGTGGCGACTCATCCACTACCCAGGCAGTGGCATCCGCACGTTAATCCACACCGACCAAATCGTCGAAAGCTTTGTCTGTCGCAGACCCAAAAAATTACGCTGATAAAAATGATCACAACCGCTTGATATTGTATGGTTGAATTTGAACCGTTTATAGTTTGATGTTTTCCTTTCCTGTCCTTTTGGGGTCCACCAATCGGATGGTTTTTTGATCAATGCTTTTTTTCTGTTAAGCTCTATAGGAAGTTGTGCCCACGTTATGGACTGTCTGGATTTGATGTTCTAGGATGCCACTTGTACGTCGGAAGAGTTACCATTATTAAAGAAATAGTGGCAAACTCACACCACAGTCTACTCCATTGCCGAACTCACCCTCGTACTGTACAAGGTGGCTTTTCGCGGCTTCGAAAAGCCGCTTTTCTTGTACCGTCCACGTGTTTTGATCTGCTTTGCACAACCGTACACGTGTCTGCTAGGCTAGTTGCAAATAATTGGGGGCATTTTGGTCATTTTACTCTTTTCACCCAAGAGCCTCTCACCAGTCGAAGCACGAGCGAAGATGCGTCGCCCGCGTATTTGCACATCATGCACGAGTTTCTAGTTTTAACTATGGGGCCCACGGTTCCATGATACAAATCATGAGTCTGTTGTTTCCCACCTTGACAGTCTTAACCTTTTAAGATAGACGGTCGAGATTCAACTGAGAAAAGTCCTCGCATTGGTAGCGGGGATCTTTTTGGGGCATTCGCTATCAACCGTTAGATTAACAGAACAATGGTCTGGATTATTCAACCATGGGACCCGTTTTTCATATTATGAAGGAAAGTGGGCGTCTCTTGATCTCACTGCCTCTTCAGAAGAGTGTGGGTGGGCCTATTTTCCATCGCTCGTCACTGCTTTGATCGAATACTGACCGTTCGATCACGATCGAACGGTCAAGATCAGTCCACAGCAAATAGGTCAAAGAAAATGAAGAGACGTGGAAGCATTAGTGCGATTCAGCGATGTGTTTTTATTATGATGGCATTTTGGACGGTGATTGAAAGTGGGCCACCGTTCTTATGATGAGGCCTCCACGTAATTACTGGTTTTAAAAATATCCGTTCTGGTGAGTCTCGAAGGACCGAGATCCATTTGTTGCAAGTTGCACATCCCACCGATTCATTTCAAACGCACATCTGGCATAGTTGTACAGTAATCCAGGCCGTCGAAATCTCTGCCCGACTGTGGATAGAGCAAAAGTGCAAATAGATGCAGGAGAGAATATTAGCTGTAAATTTGGGCTGCTGACTATTTTATTTTTAACCGTCCATTTGGTAGCCATAAATGTTTGGTTAGGATTGATCAGAGTGATTTTAGATATATGCTCCATCCACAATGGGACCCACAATTTGGATGGTCTGGATAGCCTTGCGTCAGTGCCAGATGCGAGAGGATCAGCCACCACCATTTTTTAACGGTAAAGAACTAAGTAAGCTTCTGCAAAGTCATCTCCCACGTGCCGCTCCGCTAGATGAAATTCCGCACTGAATATATTTCTACCGTGCAATCCAAGCAGGGCCCACATGTCATACGGTCCAGATGCACCGCTTGTCGAGCTATGTATGATGGGAACGTGTGCGACGAGCAGATCTTAGTTTGCTGCAACGAACTTGAAGGCTGAGTGAAAATGGATAGGTTGGCTGAGCTCATCCGTACGTAGGAGATGCCCATTCACACGCAGGTAACGTGTTCGATATGAGACTTGTACGTGATCAGAACTTTCTATTAGGTGAAATTGAAATCTTCTGGCCTAAATTTAAGCGAATTTCACTCTCAATCAATGGACTATATAAAACCAAAGTAAATTGACGGCTAATAAAATCTGTTGTAATCGTCTGTTTATTTGTTCATTGTGGATCACCTGAGTAGTGAAACGGCCTGATTTATTAAGATTTTGATCTAATCTTTGTTCCCCATGGATGGAAAGATCGGATCATGTATACGTGTTCTAAATTGGCTCGTGTGCATGCATTGGAAGAGTAGGGCTCCACACGCGCGTGGGTTTAACAAACTCCTAATAGCCTTATTAAATATGTTTAACTAAAATACCCTTGAAATAAATGACAAAAGCTTGTATTTTCCTCAGGGCTTTCAATGGGTCGGACCTGGATCGGGGTCAGTCCGAATACCTGTAGACTGATTCGGATTGATTTCGAATCCAAGATTCAAAAGGTGATATCCATTTTTTTATTCATTTATAAATAGTTACAATCCATTTTTTTTAATCCAAAATTCATATAACCATCGGGTTATATCTAAGTCCAAATCCACCCCATTATATATATATATATATATTTATATATATATATATATATATATATATATATATATATAGATTTGTAGCAAAATAATACAGATCCACTATAATCTGTGATATAGTCGACTTGAGAGTGACATGTTTTAATTTTAAGACATGGCCTAAAATAATTTGAAAAACAGATGTCCAGTATGAATATATCATATACAATTAGGTGACAATGAGTCGGATCTGGATCAGATTCGGATCAAACTTGGATTTGTTTATGTGAATCCAAATCTGATCCATTTAAGTAATTAGACCTATTTTAATATCCAAATTCAGTCCATTTAAATAATGGGACCTATTTTAAGATCCAAATCCACATTATATAGATTCAGAGTGAATCGGATCTCGGATTTGATCGGCTCCATTGAGAGCCCTACCATCAGTTGAAATTCTAAAGAGGAATGTCCTGTTGAGTCATAGGATCCATAGCACCAGGTCCAGTTCTGTACAAGTGGGGCCCATTGGTTCAACAATCCACACCATAGCTTTGATGGATCAAGGGATGTTGAATGCGTGAAGTCTCTTGGATGGGAAGATCCTGAATTTGATTGGTGGGCCACAAAAATAGGAGGTTAAGAAAGACTCAGAAGGGTCCAAAATGGAAGGGTTATAATCTTCAGATCTGAGATAGTATTGGGGCATCTACTGTGGGCCCCATCAGATCAAAGGTTTGATTCAGCATAACGTGGCCCCCAACCTTTGGGAAGCCTCAACAAAATTTGCTTTTGTTGTGTCTGACCCACACTTTTGAAGGAATTATTGGGCCTATCCAGATCCTTTGACCTCATTTGTTTGAAGCTACCATAGATGGGAAGATCATAACTTTACAGTCAGTAATCTTGGCCCGTTTAGGAGCTTGGATTTGGAATGCATTGGAATCCAAATCACAATTACATTGGAATCAAAGTGATTCCAAATTCTCATTTCTGTTTGCCTGAAATGCCCTAAAATCCAAATCTCTTATTTGGGAGCTTGTATTAAGAAGGTATTGGAACTTTTCGGTATGTTCAAGTAACTTAGATTTAGTTAACTAAATTACCTTTCATAATCTAAATTAGTATATATATGGAGTATTTGATAAAATGGTTGTAATAAGCCATTAAAATGTATACTTTGGCCAAAAAAGAAAAAGTTCTGAGCATTGGATGGGCTACAAATACAAAGATCATAAATAGGCAACTCAACAATGATTTTTAACTGTCCATTTAAATGTCCAACATTTGGATGGTTCAAATCATTCTATTGATATGATTTTAGTATTGCAGCTGATAATTGAATTATTTTGGGTATCTTAAACATGCTATGTGTTTAATGGATTGGTAGTTTAGAGACATCTTTGTTACATGTGTGACTCTCCTTCCCTTAAAAGAGAGGCAAAAAAGGCACTTCCTCTCAATTTCATCCGAATCTCAGCATATTGTTGGGATTTCAAAACACACTAATGGCCCGTTTGGTAGCTTGGATTTGAAATGCATTGGATGATTCCAAATTCTCATTTTTGTTTGGCTGAAATGCTCTAGAATCCAAATCTCTTATTTGGGAGCTTGTATTGGGAAGGCATTGGAATTTTTTCGGTATATTCACATAACTTAGATTTGATTAACTAAATTAGCTTTCATACTCTAAATTAGTATATGTATGGAGTATTTGATAGAATGGCTGTAATAAGTTCATTAAAATATATACTTTGGCCAAAAAAGAAGTTTTGAGGATTGGGTGGGCCACAAATACAAAGATCACAAATAGGCAGCTCACCAATGGTTTTTAACCGTCCATTTAAATGTCCAATATTTAGATGGTTCAGATCATTCTATTGGTATGATTTTAGTATTGCAACCGATAATTGAATTATTTTGGAGTATCTTAAACATGCCATGTGTCTAATGGATTGGTAATTTAGAGACATCTTTGTTACATGTGTGACTCTCCTTCCCTTGAAAGAGAGGCAAAAAGGCCATTCCTCTCGATTCCATCCGAATCCCAGCATATTGCTGGGATTTTAAAACACACTAAAAAGGAAGGTTTGAAATACCTACGATTCCAACTGCCTTCAAATCTAAGGCTATCAAATGCAAAAAGCAGCTACATGGTTTTGAAATACTCTCATTTACCACCAAATCTAAGGTATCAAACTGGGTGTAAAAGATTTGAAATACCTCCTATTCCAACGGCCTTTAAATGCAAAAAGCAACTATATGAATTTGAAATACTCTCATTTACCATCAAATCCAAATCCAAGGTACCAAACGGAGTGTAAAAGATTTGAAATACCTCCTATTCCAACTGCCTCTAAATCCAATGCTGCCAAACGCCAAAGGTTATATGGATTTGAAATACTCTCATTTACCACTAAATCCCAAACGGGGTGTAAAGATCGGCTGTATATTCAACCTTATGGGCGATGAAGATCGAAGACCCAATACTTCAGATTTTGTTGGACCCCAAACTCCTATCAGAAACATGTATAGGATTTTTTGAATCACGCCACCAATATTTCTTTCTCTTTTTTGTCTCTTGATCTAGGTGGGCCCCACCTCATAACTGCTTGTGTACAAAAAAACTAAATTTGGAGTATACAGTTATTATTACCAACCGTCCAAAACCAAATTACCCAAATGCCCTCGTGCATTTTTTTAGTACCCAACATACCTCCGTGCCGCCATTTCCAGTGTCAGTTGTGGAGTACGGACCTCGTATCAGAAACATGTATCAGGATGGTCCATCTGAATGATATCATCATGATCCGATCCGTTCACCCTGTGACCACCCTAGTAATTGGGCATAATTGTAATAGATCCAACTAGAAAATCTGTACCATTTGACCTATAGCCACAATTACGTACTTAGAATAATAAATCAATGGTCCACATTCAACAGGCACAAATCCACTAATCCAAATGTCTTTAGATCAATTTTAATCTCGGCCGTTAAAGAAACTCTCCATATCATTACCAAAATCAATTTAGAGAAACATTCCCATTTTTTACCAACTTATTTTCAAAATTCTCTTAACAACTCAAAACCCTGCAATCGAGGGGGGGGGGGGGGGGGAAAGAAAACTTGCAATCGTACGGTCGGGGGCGTTTGGCTGGTGACCCTAACATCAGGTAGCTGGTGTCAAAGCTCTGTGGGCCCCACTATGTTATACAAAGGTGCATGGCATAGAAAACTCTATCCTGGGCTTCTTCAGCCATACGTTTGTTTCATAAACTGTGGCCCGCTTTATTTTTATTTAAACGCATATGATTTTTGGATCAGAAAATCATAGAAGTGGGACCCTTAAGATGGATGGATCGGATCTCCTACCTATGTTCCATAACTGACACGTTTGGGGTGCGTTTATGAGATAGCAAAGCTCATGAAGGGGTACACATGTCAATAAATAAAAATAATGGGGGCATCTTAGTCATTTAAACAAAAAAAAATTCTTAATTGCCCCAATGATGAAATCCCTCCCTCCCCATCTCTCTCTCTCTCTGTCCATACATCATGATTGTTAATTCATAAGCAAATCCACTGTCTCAAAGATAATTGAATGCAATTGTACACTTCTCATACATTATAAAGGGATAAGCTCTCTCTCTCTCTACAATGGATCCAAATCCAATAACAGAACCAACAACAACAACAACCCAAATGGAAGGAGGAGGAGAACATGACCCTGAAAGCAATTCCTTACACCAGCCATTGCTCAAGAGAAGCCCCACCCTCTCTTCCAATCCATTAGCTATTGTTGGAGCCAAGGTCTCTCACATTGAGAGCTTGGACTATGAGTAAAAACCCATACCACCTCTCTCTCTCTCTCTCTCTCTCTCTCTCTCTCTCTCTCTCAAAAATGGATTAAACTCATTGGGTGTTTTCTATTTTTTATCATTTCAATCCAGGATCAATGAAAATGATCTGTTCAAGCATGATTGGAGGAGTAGATCAAAAGTCCAAGTCCTACAGTACATTTTCTTCAAATGGACTCTGGCTTTCCTTGTTGGGCTCCTCAGTGGGCTTGTCGCATCCCTCATCAACCTCGCGATCGAGAACATCACCGGCTTCAAACTGCTCGCTGTGGCCCGCTTGGTTGAGAAAGAAAGTTGAGTCCTCTTTAATGGCTTAGATCACTATTTCTGTTCCTTTACTACTATGATAATTGAATGCGATTCTGTGCCAACTCGGCCAAATCGACTCAGTTTTGGTTGCCACTCAATCGTTCAAAGCTGGCCAAAACTACATATACAGAGCTTGGATTTTTTCTTTTTCTTGAATTACAGAAATTGATATTGCTTTGGATGAATTTAGAATTTATTGAAGTAATTAGCAAATAAAGGTGGATAGAATTTAATTTATAATTTCAAAAAATTTCACATTTTACAGATTCTTTTTTCTAAAAAATCTACCGTAGAAAAGGACCCGGCACGACACAGTTGATTTGTATCTGACTCAGAAAATCTTATTTGTTCTGGTCATGGCTCATCGGCTGAAAGTACCGAGTCTTTAGACCTTGATAGAGATTTCTTGAGCCTGAGAGTTTTTGTTGATTGTGGTGGTACAGGTATATATCAGGGCTCCTTTATTTCACGGGCATGAACCTAGCGCTGACATTGGTTGCTTCAGTTCTCTGTGTAGTATTTGCACCAACTGCAGCCGGGCCGGGCATACCGGAAATCAAAGCTTATCTCAATGGTGTCAATACACCCAACATGTTCGGAGCTTCTACGCTCATCGTCAAGGTCAGTTGGGTTTGAAAAGCTTTTCATAGATTGGATTCAATCAGGACATGAAATTCAATCAGAGAATCAGTTCCTGAGATGGGTTTTGTCAGAAAAGAATTTTCAAAGTTTTGATCACATTGTTGAAATAATTTAGTAGGTTCTATCAGTTGGATTCAATTGAAAAAACCATGTTTTTTTTTTCAGGTGGGTTTGATCAGAAAATTGGTTTGGGAGAATGTTTTAATCAGAAAACCATTTTTTCTACACAAATTCAATCTTATAACTGTTTCATGAATTGGTATGAATTAGTTCATACCATTTTTTTAGCGGTTTTGGATTTGAGAATATTTTTTTAGGTCTGTGAGATCAGGTTCTGAGAAGGGCTTGGCTAGAAAACCGTTTTCTCTGTTGTATTAAGCATTGGAACAGGAATCTGATAGTGAGTGACTTCAACTGGAAAATCAGATCCCATTTTCTCAGATCATTGGATCAGTTTCTGATTTGGTTCAACCAGAAAACTCTTTCATGAGTTTGAGCCCTAAAATGGCTATGATCATGGATGACTAAAATGAGAGTAGCCATCTGAATGCTCCTCTCCCAAATGTACCAATAAGTTACAAGATCCAGGATGTTGTTAGGTGGGTCCCACCTTATATGTGCATTGGTTCAAAATTCAGGTCAGTGAAGTCACCAGATAGGCCACATGAGTAAATTGAATGTGGAATACTGTTCTGTTCCTCTTAACTAGCAGAAGATCTGGTTGATGACCTGACTGGATCATTTTCTTTGGGCCACAGATGTACATGGTGGGGCCCGCCAGATGAACAGACAGATCTTGTACACACGTGCCAAATTGGCACGTATTGGGTAGAGCAGGTCTGGATGGATGATTTCATTGAGTAGCCATAACATTTCTGTTGGATTCGCTCAGAAGACGGATTTCGGATATGGCTGGCCTCAAAAAGCCATTTGAATCAAAATGGTTTCAATGAATAAAGAATTGAATGAGTTTGGATCAGAATCAGGAAACAAGATTCGGAGACAAACATTGAGAAAATGCGATTTGCAGAAGCTGGTTCAAATGGAAATCATCTTATACAATGCTTGGCCTGAATTACCAGCGTTTTCATTCGACCCAGCATCTCATATGGGTGGGGCACACATCTCAGCACTCTTGATTGCTGTCTAGTGGGCCCCACCATCAACGTGCAATATTTAGAAATCCCCCGTCTGACAATGTCAGCCATCCGAACGGCCCATCCAATTTCCTGAATGACTGTGATTGTCCATTAATGGAGGAGTCCATTCCAGCAGCACTGTTAGTGTTAAGGTGGGGCCCACCGGATGAAGGGTCTGGATCATCCAAAGGTGGAACCCATGTGTGGATGCTGTTGCTGAGCATTGTATATTCATTCACTCATCAAGAAAAATGACGAACATTATCTCATCTGCAGTCATCAAACAACATTTCCATCTTTGCAGATTATTGGTAGCATTGCAGCTGTTTCAGCAGGCCTTGATCTAGGAAAGGAAGGCCCGCTTGTGCACATTGGCAGCTGCATTGCCTCCTTACTAGGCCAAGGTGGGCCCGACAACTACCGCCTAAAATGGCGGTGGCTGCGGTACTTCAACAACGATAGGGACCGAAGGGACCTCATCACCTGTGGAGCTGCCTCTGGTGTCTGCGCGGCCTTCAGGGCCCCAGTCGGTGGAGTCCTGTTCGCCCTCGAAGAAGTCGCCACATGGTGGCGGAGTGCTCTTCTTTGGAGGACTTTCTTCAGCACCGCTGTCGTTGTCGTGGTGCTCCGCGGATTCATGGAGTATTGCAAGTCGGGTAAATGCGGGCTGTTTGGGAAAGGTGGGCTTATCATGTTCGATGTGAGCGGCGTGACGGTTAGTTACCATGCAATGGATCTTCTTCCTGTTGTTGTGATTGGAATCATAGGTGGAGTTTTGGGAAGTCTATACAACTATGTTCTGCATAAGGTCCTCAGGCTCTACAATCTCATCAATGCGTAAGCTGCTCTCTCTATCTTCTCAAATGCTTATTCAGATTTAGGCCGCATTCGGACGCACTATCAAATAGAATTGCAATAATCAGTTCAAAACTAAGGGTATGTTTGGATGCAACTTAAATTGCAATTCAGATGCAATTTGACCTATTTGAGAAATTGCATATTTGGATGGGCACAATACCATTGACTTAAAATAAAAATACTGTTCGGGACCCTTAAAAACCCATTTCTGGTTTGCATTGCATTTGGATAAGTGCAGTATATTCCTGTTTCAGTTTGGACAAATGAGGTCCTTGTTTCCTTGATCAAGACCATTGATCTATTGGGACCAACAATGGATGGCCCATGTCCCCAAAACGACCTAGCCTCCAATCTTGAGCCCTCTTTCAGTATAATGGAGACCATTGCTCATTTCTCTTCTTAGCCGTCCATTCGCTGGAAAAAAAATTGAAGGGTTGGGATCATCCAATTTTGGAAATTTATGGAGCGGAGTCTACTATTGGCCCAAGTGACCAATGGTCTGGATCATTGAACAATGGTCTCCACTCATCCAAACCCAAAATTCAAGTATAGAGTGCGTGTCCTCAGGCGGAGGATCATATAAATCCTAATTGCAGATCCTGAGGGCCTGTTTGGGTGCCATTTATAATTGAGTTGATTTCATTTTAGATAACCAATATTCATGATATCTGATACAAAATTACGATTAACTAAAATGAGATCAACTAATTTTTAATCAGGTATCAAACATGCCTTCAAATTTCAGTTAGATTCTTTTCAAGTCCAACTTGAAAGCGATCTAATTGCAATTTGGAGCCTAGTTCTTCAATATGAATACTGAGAAAAGTAATTACTGATTTTCTGCTTAAGCGAACTGATTATCACAATTCATTTCAATGAAGAATCCAGATGCAGCCTATGTAATTCATCCGTCTCCATTTATCATATCTGAGAACCCCAGCTGTATTGTGACTGTGGAGGTATTATAGTGCTTGGGCTCAATTAACAGTGTTTTAGTTCAGAATAGCATGCCATGCAGGTGGGTCCCACCTTTCGGTATACCAAACCAATATCTGGCAGGCCCAACTGTGGGTGGACATTGGACTCCATTGAACAATCCCATCCATCCATTATGTGGGCTTATCCCATACATATAGGTAGTTAGCTATATTATACTTCTGATCACCCATTTGCAGGCCAATACTAAAAGGATTTTGGTCCATTTCTCGTCCGTGGTAGGTTCCACCAAATGAACGGTTCAGATTGGTGAAAGGCGGCCACCACGGGCTGAACGTTGTGTATTAACCTGTATGGATTGGTTTGAAAGGACATCTGTTCTGTTTTTTATTCCCTCTTCTTGCAGACACAACCAACAAAGAAAGCCCAATTTCACTATTTCTTGTTTCAGGAATATCAAGACTAATGAGTACAGATGCCCATGTCTATACAGCTCAAACTACAAACCTGACTATATATATATATATATATATATATATATATATATATATATATATATATATATATATATATATATATATATATATATAAGCGAAGTCTGTTTGGATGCACTATTGAATTGAATTGCAATATCAATGAAGTGGAAATGACCAAATTGCAGGTACCTTCATATTCACATTGAGGAACTAGCTGCAAATTGCAATTAATTTACTTTTGGGTCCATTTGGATGCAAAATCAAATTGAATTGCAAGTTTTGGTCATATAAAGTGGAAATAACCAAATTGTAATTACCTCAGCATTCATATTGAAGGGCTGGTTTCGAAACTTCAATTTTGGGGCTAATTCCTCGTTAAAAATGCTGAGAAACATCATTATTTTGTTTTCATTTCAATTAAGTAAACCGACTGTTTGCAATTCAATTCATTTGTGCATGCAAACGCAGCCTTCCAAGTTGGAATTGGAAATGAATGTAACTGCGATTTGAGGACTATCACCATGAAAACTAGGAAATGTCATTCTGATTTGGTCACTCTTGATTGAAATGAAAATGCTCGCAGTTGAACTTAATCGTGCATCCAAACACGGCCTAAAAAAATCTGTAACTCATAAAAGAAACCCAATTCAATTGTTCATCCAATGCAGCCTAGAACAAAATCCAGGATCCGAAAAAAGAAACCCAATTCAGTTGTGCATCCAAACATGGCCAAAAACAAAATCCATGATCTGAAAAAGAAACCCAATTTGATTGTGCATCCAAACACGGCCTAAAATAAAATTCATGATCTGAAAAAGAAACCAATGATCCTTTTTTTTTTTTTTTTTTTACTAAACGACTACCATTGTCTCTCTGGTTTTGCAGAAAGGGGAGAATGCACAAAGTTCTACTCAGTCTCAGCGTCTCGCTCTTCACATCCGCCTGTCTCTACTCCCTCCCATTCCTGGCCCGCTGCTCCCCATGTGATCCCTCCCTCCCCGACATGGCCTGCCCGACCACAGGCCTCACTGGAAACTTCAAACAATTCAACTGCCCAGCCGGCTACTACAATGACCTTGCAAGCCTCCTCCATTCCACAAACGACGATGCAGTCCGCAATATCTTCTCCACCTCCACCCCGACCGAATTCCATCCGGTGTCCCTCCTCATCTTCTTTGCCCTCTACTGCATCTTGGGCCTCTTCACCTTCGGCATCGCCACCCCCTCCGGCCTCTTCCTCCCGATCATCCTCATGGGCTCTGCCTACGGCCGCCTCCTCGGCCTCGTAATGGGCCAATACACGAAAATTGATCAGGGCCTCTACGCCGTCCTGGGGGCAGCATCTCTCATGGCGGGGTCCATGCGGATGACGGTCTCTCTCTGCGTGATCTTCCTCGAGCTCACCAACAACCTCCTCCTCCTCCCGATCACGATGCTTGTCCTGCTTATATCAAAGACGGTTGGGGACATATTCAATCCGAGCATCTACGAGATCATCCTGCATCTCAAGGGCCTGCCTTTCTTGGAGGCCCATGCCGAGCCGTGGATGAGGAACTTCAGTGTCAGCGAACTTGCGGCCGCCAAGCCACCGGTCGTAACTCTCTGCGGTGTTGAGAAGGTGGCCCGGGTCGTTGAGGTCCTCCGCAACACCAACCACAACGGATTCCCCGTCGTCGATCATGAGGTGGTCCCGCCGGCAGGGTCTCACATTGGCAGCGCAACTGAGTTGCACGGACTGGTCCTGAGAGCGCACATCGTCGCAGTTCTGAGGAAGAAGTGGTTCTTGACGGAGAGGAGGAGGACGGAGGAGTGGGAGGTGAGGGAGAGATTTACATCTGTTGATCTGGCGGAGCGGGGACGGACAGTCGAGGAGGTGGAACTGAGTGAGGATGAGATGGAGATGTACATCGATCTGCATCCGTTCACGAACACGACGCCGTACACGGTGGTGGAAAGCATGTCGGTGGCGAAGGCAGTCGTGCTTTTCCGGGAAGTGGGCCTCCGGCATTTGCTGATCGTCCCCAAATATCAAGCGGCTGGGGTGAGTTAATCAGACCTGTCACGTGCACCTCACACCACCACTGCACAAAACATACTAGAGATTAGCTCTGTTTTTTTAAATTGCAACAGATCTAACGGTAACTAGGCTGGCTTTTAACTGTTTTTTAAAAAAGTAGTAACGGCGTTGGGTGGAGGTTTTACTAATCCCATGTGTTTATGGCCCAGCCACATGCACGGCACCACATGTTTCCACACGTGCGGAACATCTGACCCGTCCATTAGGTGGTTGAAGTCATCAGGTGGGCCACAGTGCAGAGAACAAATGAACAGCTCACAAAACTTAATCTGGCCGCTCGTTATTTTTTGTAGAGTGGACAGCTAATGAATGCGTCAGGGCATCTACAAGATGGGGAGTCCGAACGGACGGCTCAGATTTTCCACGAGGTGTCTACTTTGGCACATGGAGAGGCATGTGATAATGGGCCTGGCTGACCCATCAGGCTTCAGGCCTGACTGGGCCAGAACCTGTATCTATTTCAAGGGTATTTTTGTCATTTGTCATGCATGGGGCACACCTAATGAAAGGCCCAAATGTGTGAAAGAGGGTATCTAGGTCTGGGCTTGGACCATGCATAATAATCACGGGCTGAATTGGGCCTTTTGGTCTGGTTCATTAAAACCGGGCTGGGCTCAAACCTAGGATTTTCTATGCAGGCCAGGCTTGGACAGGCTCGGACTGGGCCAGGCCCAATCATCGACAGCCCTACTTGTTTGTATCTGTCCATCACTGATCTTTATTGATGATCAGGGGGTTTGTTAGGTCCACCACCTGGTCACGACCGTTGGAGTGGGTCAGATCATCCAGGTTGTGGGGGATGGTCAATCTAGTGGGCATTGCTGTGGATGGTCCATAGGGCACCCAAAAAAAAAAAAAAAAAAGGACATCCTATTCACCCCATGATAGGATTTTCTTTTAAATTTAAGCCGTTGATCCTTATTTACTGGGCTTCAAGGCCACGAACCTGATCCACGTGATTTTTCTTCGGTGGCCCATCGGTTCAACCAGATGATTCGGATGTGTGTGTTTGGGATACTTGTTGCTAATAGGGATTGACAACTCACCCGAGTCAAGTCAGACACGGTTGAGTCTAATCGGGTTCACCACCACGAGTTAGTATTGGAAATAGCCGCACTCAGCTGAGTCACCCCTGACTTGGCCGAGTCCTGACTTGACTCAAGAAGAAACGAGTCGGTCGAAGTGGCCCGGTCTTAAAACCATGGTCACTGACCTGTTTTGCTTGGATTTGAATTTTGTAGGCATCTCCTGTGGTGGGGATCTTGACCAGACAAGATCTGAGGGCCCACAATATCTTGGGCGCCTTCCCTCATCTAGCCAACGGCAAGAGAAGAGAAAAGGTGAAGGTGGGCCACACCTAGCCATTAGGATGGCAACATCCCATCTCATATAGCATCATATCCTTTTAATTTTTCTATCAGCTTTCCATTCTTTCATCTCCTTTCAAAGTAAATAGCAGAGAACATATCTGTAGAATTTTGCATTTTTCGTGATTTTTCACGCACATGATGGAATAAGAGGGCCATTTGAGTTCCACCTTTTCCTTTTCTTTATCTTTCAAAAAATGAAATGTGGCCCATCGCATTGTAGAATCAATTTCTTATTGCTAAAAAATGGAAGAGATTCAGACACCGCATTTGACTATAGTTCAAAATTTTAAAAACTGAACTTGATTCGTGTTAGAAACCATAAACATTTGCGTTCTGTGTGTAAATTAATGAAATTAATAATATATGAGATTTAAAGGATAAAAGTCACTTCTACAAACAAGCAAATTATTAAACATATAAAAAACCCTCCGATGTAAAGGTAAAAGTCGCAGGATGTGTCTGACATAAATTAATTATAATAGAAATAATGGAAGTACAATCATCAAGAGACTTCCTTAGGTACCCAAACTACATCACCCAAAGGTGAATTACAAACAATAATAAAGAAAGAAATTTCTCACCAACCTGGATGGTAGAAACCCCAACATAACCCTTGGAAAAGACTATTGAAGAACCTGACATTATGAAGGAACCCTCATGAACCTAGATACAAAAATGTCAGTTGTAGTAAGCACTTGATTTTCTTCTTCTACAAAACCCCTTTTCTCTTTTTCTTTCTTCCCCTTTTCTCTAAGAAAAAAATATCATTTTTTATTGTGAGAACTCTCTAGGTAAAAAGCACTCTTCTTCTCTTATTTTAGTTTGAGTTTGGCCAAAAGACCAAAATAACCCCCCCCCCCCGCCAACTCAATATCCAGTCCAATCAAGTAGACTCGAAGACTCAAATGAGTCTTAAATTAACTCGACTCACTATTATAATGTGTAATTCAAGTATATATATTCCATAGAAAAGCACTACTTTGCCTGGTGAATGCTGAATCATTGGACCAATTCAAGCCCATGACTAGTTTATCAAAGACTCGGGTTGAAATCTCCTCCAGCCGAGTTAAGTTGGGTGGGTTTGTAGTCGAGTCAGCCGAGTTAAAAAAACAATTACACCTACCGGATGGGTGAAGTAAGAAAAATCCAACGATCCTATTTCATCTAACAAGTATCGACCAATCAAGCCTCGGCAATAGTCAACCAGTCTCGTGTTTCGGCTTTTGATTTATCTATAGAATTTACCACTGTTTAAGCAGTTTAATTTGAGTTTTCGTAAGCCATGTATGCAATTCCTCTGTGCCTGTGTATCAAGCGTTACGCAACCATAGTACCAATCAAGTCTGATTGTCGTGATACTTTTGTAGTATTTTTAAATGGTGGTGATTCATCCTCCACGCTCGTGGAACTCACAGACATCTATCCTGACCATTCATATTGTGGGACCCATTATGGATGCATCTTTTGTCTAAAGTCAGATAGATCAAGGTTAACAACGGTGATATGCATACGGTTGAAGATTCACCACCATTTTTCTAAAAGATGTAAAACAAACATTTAAATCTCGTTGTTTTCAGTCAAAATTCATGTGTGCCACACATTTGATCAGTAATGATAGGTGGACCCACAAGATTGTTGATTATTCTTTGTCATCAATGGGACCTACTAGATTAATATTGAAAATCAACGGCTGACGGGATTGATGTGGAAGCTCAATAATAATAAGCATTAACAATCTGATTGGGCCAATATCAAAGATGAACGGTATAATTGCATTGAAATTGAAGATGAACGACTTTGATTAGACTGATATTGAATAGATCATTTTAAACGATGTCAAAGATAAACGGTCTGATTAAATCAAAGTTGAAGATCAACAGTCTAGTTGGATTAATATTGAAGATGAACCGCCTGGTTGTGCTATGATTGGAGATGCATTGTCTGATTAGGTTGATATTGAAAATCAACGGCCTTATTGGACTGATATCAAAGTCAGATGATCTGATTCAAATGAAACAATACCAAAGATGGGCAGTTTGATTCATTCAAAATTGAATATGAACAGTCTACTTAAACTAATATTGAAGATGAATGGTCTAACTATGCCGAAATTAAAAATTATCTGCCCAAATGTCCACTTTGAATCATTTGATTTGATCGATTCTAAAGATGAATGGGCAGATTGGATTCATATCAAATATAAATGATCCGATTATTTTATAATTAAAGATCAATGGTTCAATTGGATCAGTATTAAAGATGAATAGTCTGACTGTATGGATACTGAAGATCAGTGATTTTATTGGATCAATACCAAAGAAAAACTGTTTAATTGAGCAAAATTGGAGATAATGGTTGGATTGGTCTAATATTGAATATCAATGGTCTATGTTAATGTACAATCAACAATTAGATTTGATTAATATTAAAAATGAATGGTCTAATTGAGCTGAAATTAGAAATAAATAATCCATTGGGCCAATGATCAACAGTCCAATTGAGCTGATGTTGATGAACAACATCTTGATAGTGACAATAAACAGTCAGATTGGATTCAATTGATCATTCATCTTCAATATTAGGTTTCTGATGATGATCAATATCGACCCAATTGGACACCTCATACAACATCAATCCAGTTATATCATTCATCTTTAGAATCAGCCCAAGTGGGCCATTGATCATCAGTTTTGATCCAATCAAACAGTTAAGTGTTTACTATCTGTCTAATCTGAGGATCCATTTTTTTGGTATAAGGTTGAATCGGATTATATAACTTCGACATTTGTCCCATGAGTGGTTCATTTTTAATGTCACCCAATTATCTCCAATATTGGCATATTCTGACCATTCATCAGTAATACCACTCCAATCTATCTGTTGATTTTTAATTTTGGATCAAGCACTATTCATCTTTGATATCGGTCTAATTGGATTTTCTATATCTAGTATCATTCAAATCAGATGATTAGCCTTTGATATCGGTCCAATTGAGTTACAACCCGCTGTCGAAGGAGGTTGGCTAGGGCTGGGCCATCTTCAAGTACATCATGTGAGCCACTGGCGGTGTAAGTTGTAATATTTATATGATGCAACCCAGATTAGCAGGCCTTTAAACAGGTTGGGTTCGAGTCATGTCCTATGGTTGGGCCCACCCATGACTAATGAAACAATGTTTTGTCGCTAGAATAATCAATATATATATATATATATATATATATATATATATATATATATATATATATATATATATATATATATTTGACCCATATAATAATATTATTAAAACTTATTAGACCCAAACCCAACCTGACCTGATTTTCACAAGGTTCAAAAATTCAATTAAAATCAGGCCGGGTCAAACTGGGTATCACAGGTCCAGGTTCCCATTGACAGAACAACCTAGCAACAGTCTAAAATGGGGAAGCCCAGTAGACTGATTATGGGTAGCCTTTCAGCTGACACGCTGCTGCATGCGCTGAGTTGTCACTTCGTTTAAGGTCTTAACCATCCAAATCACGACATGAAGCCCACCTGATGGGATGGTTTCAATCTCTCACATTAAATTGCACATGACAAGGCACACAAGGGCATCAAGAATCAGCAAATCACATTGGTTTAGGCCCATTAAGACAACTACCGCAAAAGGGAGTTTCTGCAAAAGCAGGTTCGTAACATCAAACTGACCAAAAACCAAATTGATTTGTTCTCTGCAAGTGGGGCTTTCCAACGCCTACTTCCTCAAGCAGGGGAGGGTTGAAAGTGCATCCAAACACATCTCAAAAAAGGGAGCGGTTCTAAGTGTGTTTAGCCGTCTAAACCCCCTCTTGAAGGTGAGCGCCCAAACAGGCCCTTGGAGTTTTGGATGGAGTGGCTCAAAGTGCTCCATCTGAGGGCTTTGAATAGTGAATTTAGTCAGATTTTTTCTTCCCTCAAATCATGGGGTTGAGATCCAATGGCATTGTTGTTGTTGTTGTTTTTTTTTTTTCCTTCTTTTTTTGAGTTTTGCAAATGACCATCCATAAGATGATCTAATAAACGGTCTGAATGGCGCACATATTCCTTATCTGGTCTCCTTAGCACTAATAAAAATACATGCACAAGCAGTGCATGCAAAAAGAAGATGAATCGGCAAAGAAACAGCCTATCCAATTATACTTTTCATGATATTGCATCCAATCTCTTGTTTTTTTATCCCCTTTCTGGGTTTTGAATAAATCAAGGTGAAGAGACAATGGCCCACTGAAGAATGGCCCATTTAGGTCAATTGTATCAATCATCTGTGCCAAAGTAGCGATCGCCAAACTCCCCCATCCCAGGGATCACACGATACTCCTCGTTCAATGCAGCATCAATCTCGGATGTAACTATTTTCAAGGATGGGAACCTCTTGCAGACACAATGAATTCCCTCGGGTGCCTAATTCAGTGAAAGAAGAAATGAGGAAATCGGATCTCAATGGCAGGAGTGTAGTAAATGGAAATTAAAGGGGGGAAGCTGTTACCCACCGAAATGAGGTTGAGGAAGATTATATGGCTCTCTGGGACGCCTTTCTGTAAAAGGAGCTCAATCGCTTGGCCAGCCGAGTTACCTTGAGAAGGTCATCAAAGTTGGTTCGGAATAGAAATCAAAAGTACCCAGAAAAGCAAGTCATCAAAAGAATTTCAACAGCAAAGAAAATCGGCCTTAGGGTTGGATATAATAAAAGTTCTCCTCAATGCAGTCTGCTTTTTTTTTTCCTTTGGGTGCCAAACCCCCCATGTATTTTGTTCTGAACCCGCATGATCCAGATAATTGGTCATTCAGGATTTGGTGCTAGTTTTACTAACCGGAGATTGTGGTTCTATATTGTTTAGTATTAGGCTGCAACTTGGGATGACCGATCCAACCCGAGTTTGGGTCAGGTTGTTAAGGTCCTTGGGTTGAAAAGCACCAGCCCAATGTGAATTCAGGTTAGGTTCAGATTGAGCAAATTCCAGCCGGGTTAGGATGGGTTGGGAATAATCACATGTATCTGTGCTGGGTTGGGTAGGGTCGGGTTGAATGTAGAGGACTTCAGGTTGGGCATCTTGGGTTGGGTTGAGTTGCAGGTCGGGTCCTCTTGAGGTTGGGTTGACTGTCAACCCGGCCCAACCCTCCCCAGTTGCACCGCTAGTTACTATTGAAGAAATTGTAATGCAAATTCATATTTACAATGTACAGATTTATATTGGTTTATTCAGTAGAATGCATTATGCATGTAATATAAATGCGTAATACTGTGAAGGCAAGGTCTATAATAACAATATTCATCATTTCATGTATATAAATTGGCATATGAATTCATATAGAAAACTATAGTTTGCTTACACTTGTATATGAAATCGCCGACCCACACAATCCATGAACCATTTACGTACCACATACTGAAGCAATATGTGATCCTGGTAACCTTGGTCTCCAGCGTTTGAGATTTTCAAAATTGGAACTGATATCCATACCCACCCTGATTGATTTTGCTCCCACCCATTTCCAACTTTGCGATTGAAATAGGTACACTTCTATATTATAATGAAATGGATGTATGTATGCAAAGCAATCAAAGGTGGGTGTGTTTTTTGAACAGCAACGAAATTATTTGATTAAGAAACTGCCCAACAAAAAAAATTGAAGCAGCAAATAATATACAAAAAAGGAAAAGCCAAAAAATTACATCCCAAGCATAGAATGAACAGCAAGGCTATTGACATGATCAACCCCGAATGCCCAATCTATAACATCCCTCTTTTATTTCCAAGGTATCTCTTCCCAAGGGCCATGTTTGTTGAGAAAACACCGCCTGTTACTGCCTTTCAGAGTTGAGCATGTAAATAATGGCTCCCTTTCAAAAGTTCTCGTGGACATATTTGCAGGCCATTTCAGCTATAGACTCGAATGTTTTACACACCAGGGTTTAATTTCTAGTGAGGATTAATGGGCTCAACTCCAATGCCTCTGTCAGAAATGAGAGAGAAAAAGAAACACCAATGCTACTACATGGGCACCTAGCTAATTCCGCTATAGAAAACAGCAAATCACAGGCATGTCCAACTCCTGAAAAAACGTATGAATAGTCCCAGGATGATTGAATCACGTCCAGCAAATGTACGGCCACAATTTTAACAGTATGACTCAAAACATGTGGATTGATCTTTTACAATACAGTTAAGTGATGCTGGACTTGAATTGGGAGTTCTTAGTAGGGCATGGGGGTTCTTATGGTCAGAAGGGGAGAACTCTACAGGACGTTTCACTTTTTGCTGGCCTATGGTCGATTTGGGTTTAGCAAAATGAGAGATGCTTCCACAACTGACATCAGCTTCCGGACAAAGTTTTTTGGAAGGAAAAATTGGATATCGTCACTTGCGATTTAATTCTAAAACCCTTCTTGTTCTGTTGCATATTTTGATCTCTTCTGGTCTTGTTGCATCTTTGAGAGGATTCCTCATAATCTCTTTCTCAATAAAGCTTGGTGTGTCTCATTGTTTGGGTGCAAGGTGGGACATAAAAAGCTTGTCTATTTCCTGCTGCTGCTTCTTTTTTCAAGGTTATGGTAAGCCCTTCAACTCTAAAATAAATCTTCTATTTCAACTACTAAAGATTTACAAGGGAGCTGCTGTAAAGATTATCCAAGTGAGGAATTTATATTTGAGTCACAATCAACTTCTTGAGTTCCAATTTCCAAGAAAGTCATCTAGTATGGTACCGTGCAGGCATATAAATTCCAAACACCTTCCCGAGGTATCCAACTTAAATTCTAAGTGAAGTTCCATTCTCTCTCCAGATCTGCAACATGGTCTTCATCGGTTATACCACTCAACCATTTCAGCATATTGTTTTTCAGTCAATTGCACTTCCGGAAGACATTATAAATTGTTACTGGAACCAAGATCTCGTACTGTGGCCAACATTGATGACAAATTATATGATCCTCAACACAACAATGTGATAGTATCCTCATGTTTCCAGTTTGAATGCACATGCGCTGTGATTCAGTGATTTAGAACCTTGGTCTGTCTGGTGACTCTGGTCACACCACAGATGGACCATAATCTGAAATATCCTTGATAGGACAATCCTGACCTTTCAATTTGCGGCCTGCAAAAAGACAGTTAAAAAGAGAAATACGGCAAACATCCACAATGATTCAACATAAAGAGGCCCATGATTAGCGGCGAGGATCTTCCTATATGGGAGATTTTGGGGGTCGTGGTCCATGCACAGTGCATGCATCAGAGCAAAGATCAGTATCATTGAGAAATGGCCTACTTGTACCAACTGACAGCCAAGGATACAGTGGAAGCACTCAGGGCAAGGATCTCATAATCCATGGCATTAACAGTCTTCCTATTGTGCTCATTCAACTAAAGAAGTTAATCCAAAGACAACTCTTCTTTTTGAAGAAAAGACAACCCTACAATACATACTTGTGGAAGCCTAAGATTCAAAAATGCAAAAAGAGCATCAGAAGAATGAGAAGAACAAGAGAAATAACAAGATACCATTATAAGTAAATATTTCAAAAAGTTCAAAGAAAAAAAAAAGAGCAATAACTTTCGTCAATTAGGGCTAATGATATAAACAAGCAGACATAAAAAATGATTACAGTGACTCCTTATAATTTTCCTCTGCACATAATGTAAATTTTTAGTGTAGATAAGCTACACAGAGAAAAAGATATCAATCCATTTGATGAAAGGCTATCCTAAGGGCCCATTTGGATGCACCCTCCAAACACACGTTTGAGGCCTAAACACAGTTTTGATGCAAATGGAAATTGATGACGTGTGAATGGATGCACTTTGCAAACCTCCATCCCATCTTCCACATGCCAAGATAGGCACTAAAACATCAGCTCAGCAAAAACCAATCACATTGCATTTTGGCTACTCCAAAGAAAAAGCAGGTTTAAAACCCCCTTCTTTGGGAACTGTCCTTTGAGGAAGTCCGTCCAAATGGGTCCTAAAGGATTTAAATTTATGCAAGTGGGGCCAAAGGTTAACTTATCCAGACCACTGATTGGTGGACCTGCAAATACATGATTCACAAAAAGGAAATGCTAATGGTCCACATTCAACTGAAAAAATGGAAATATATCCATTTCCATAATCTTCCAATCTGGGAGGCTTTTGGAGCATGGTGCATCCAAGGTGGGGCCCATAACATCAACAGTCTCAATCACAACCATATGCCACACTTTTTGAAACTGAAAACCTGATGATACTTTGCATATTCCCAGGTGAAAAGATCAAAGATAATTCCTCAGGTATATCGATGCATCTACAACCTTGATAACACCGTGTGTTGAGAAACAATTACCTGTCGCAAGAACTGGGTCAAGAAGCAGGACATGCCTTTCTGAAATATCATTGGGCAGCTTCTCGTAAATAAGCTGTTTGAAGTCGGACAACAAATTTCAGATGATGAACAAACTACACTCATCCTTCAAAAAACACAAGAAACTCCCAGTAGTGTGCCATAGGCTCTTGATAGAAATCTCACCTGCTTCCCATTGTCTCCATCCCGGTGGATCAGGATTTTTCCAATTTTTATGCCTTTACAACATGCACGTAAAGCATTTTCCATGCTTTCACCGCTGCAACCGACCAAAGCAGGATGTTATTAAATCTTTACCATGTTAGGAAGAAATGAGAAAAACAAATTTCCTATACCTATGCTATCAACTGGCCCATAGCCCTACCTACGTCTTCAGATGTCAATTGCATGAGATGCATCATTTTTGCACAGCTGATTTGAAATTTTAAGGGATCATGCAGGTAATTATCATGATTTACACCAAGGTCCTATAAACTGTCTATCCTAAAGGAAAGTATCCTTGTTTAATCACTTGTTCCAAGATATTCAGCAATTGACACCACAAGCATGGCAAGAAGATTAAAAAAAAAAAAAAAAAGATCCGGATCATTCAACTAGTGGGCCCTACGTGAGTGGTCCATACCCCTGATGACCGGATGATCATCATCATCATCGAAGCCTTATCCCAACTAATTGGGGTTGTCTACATTAATCCTTTTCTGCCAGTCCAACCCATCAAGGGCCATAAACTTCAGCTAGACCATAGGAGATTACCGGATGATCCTACCTGCCAATTTGGAGTACTCAGTGTTCACTGTTAAATACCTAAAAATCAATATTGTTAAGGGTTGCTATTGACCACTGCTGTGCAGTCCATAATATCACAGAAGTCCCATGGAACTAATTCCCAGCCATCACCCATTTGATGACACTGCTTATAATTCTTTCAGTTATTTATACATGGCTAATCGTGTTGCTGAAGATGCAACAATTCCTCTCTCTGTATATCCCAACATAATGAGAACGGATGCGCCGTGGGTTCTTCCTCTGACCTCAAAGCGATTGGCAACCCAGCTTTTAATGACATTGCCCCACTTATTTAAAGGGGGAAAAAAAAAACCACAGTGAGAGTCAAAGAGGATCGAGATAGTTCTCCAAAATTTTCCTGATCTCATATTCAAAGACCCATGTCATTTCTTGGTGGACACTGAGAGGGGGCACGATACCATCGTTATGGTTTGCACATTAGACAATGCAGGGAGAAGATTAGCCAGGTTGAATGCATTGGGTTTTATCTTTGCAAGAATTGTACCAATTTCATTATTGTCACTCTTTAGTTTATCAACCAAAGTAGAAACACAACATAAACTATACAAATACCATGTGCAAGTTTTGTTGAGAACGTACAATGGGAACAAAAAATGCAAATATTTTCTTTTGAATGAACTTAAAGAGAGTATTGGTGGAAAAGAGATGACAAGTTGTTAAACACCAAGAAATTATGGATACTCGAAGCTCACCTTCGAATAATGGATACTCCACACAATTTCTTGCAGAAGTCTACTCCTGTGTACACAGACCCTGGATAGAGAAAAAGGAAGTGGAATTTCAAGAATTTTCTGCAGAGTTTAACAAATGGTGAGAAGATACGCAAATCAAGCAGAACATGAATTTCAGGTCCTGCAGAGATAGTTTTCTTTGATCATCAAAGAAAAGCAAATTCCTCACAGTAACTACAAACATACTTTAGGTCATTTTATTTTCTTCAGCTCAAAACAAAACAGAGCCAGATTTTGTTCAAAGAGGATAGATGAAAATGTGTGCGCTTAAACTATAAATGATGCTGCAAGCTTGAACCTTTTCTTTTCATTTTTTTTAGTGGAAAAAAAAAATCCTCTATATTTATGTATGAAGAACTACTGAGCCATGATGCATTGGGAAGTGAATAGTGTCCTGATGAACCACGCAGATCAGTGGAGCCCATAGTTTGGTGATCCAAACAGTTGGCCCGACAGACCCCACATGGATATGGATGGGTGTCATACCAAAATCACACATGAACTAATATGATATGAGGCTCCATCTCTCGTGTGTGGATATCTTTCAACAATGGGTATAAGAAGCAAATGGTTGAAGTTGGACATACAAACAGTATTCATGCATTTAACTCGATAAATAATTAGATTATCTTACACTTTTTTTTGTAAATGATTATTTCTAATACACAATTAAAATGAATATAGAGGAAATACTATAGAAGGGGCAAAGAATGCCAGTGCATAACATTTCTCTAGACACTCCATCCTAGAAAGAGGGCTGACCACCTCATTCATCCCACAAACAACACTTCTAAAGGAAATTTTCAGGATCAACACACCTGTCGGAGTAATCACTTGCTTTTCAGTGAATGGCAAATGGCCAAGGCCATGCTCCACCACCTGAAAAGTCACTTATCAGTACAATTTGGTCATATTTGGAAAGATAATAGGTAAACTCTTATACACTTAAATTTGGTAAGATAATAGTTAAGAAAGGGCGAAAGATACCAGCCGAATAAGCCGATCTGAATAAAAAATGAAGTCATGCTTTGATATCTCTTTGTCACGAATTAGTGTATGCATCCCCCGTATCTGTTTAAAAGGCACTCTAGCATGAAGCATTACCAGACAAAAAGGAATGGCACATACCAATAGAAAATAGATCAAGGTGAAGAAAGGATACCTGGAATGTCGATTGAATGACATAGACATTGGGGTAGATTTTACATAGGTCATGCTGACCAAGCTTTGTGCGAATATGTTGCACAATTAAATCAATCGCAACATGGTTATCACCTCCCCGGGGTATGATTACATCAGCGTATTTCTTTGATGGAAGAACAAAATCATCAAAAGCAGGCTTGACAAACTTTGCATACTGCGCAATTAGTAAAGTAATAACAGATAATGTCTTCCATATAAAGCAAAGTTCACAAGAAGTAGGATTTCAAAGAAATGTATATAGAGTGATCTAATGGAATTCAACCTGATGTATTCCAACATCTTTAAAACCTACATTGTGAGAACAGATAGACGCAAATTGCAAAAACTTGGACAAGGTAATTTTACTACAGATCTTTTCTCCTTTCTTTCTTTCTTTTCTTTTTTCTTTTTTCTTTCTTTCTTTAAGAAGCAACTATTTCATTCAAAAGAAGAAAGAATACACCAAGACAGAAGAACCAAAGTTCCGATACAAATGGAAGGCCAAACAACTCCTTGGCCAAGTCATCTAACAAATTATTGGCTCCTCTCGCAACATGAGTAAACGAAACATTTAACATAGAGGATATATGACAGACTTCTTCAAACATGAATGCAAGCTTCAAACCACGAAACGCAGCGAAGACAGAATACCGCAGTTGGAAAACATGTGTTTGCAGAAGAAACGTGAAAAGGCATGTTCCATTCCTATTTCATAATTTTCCGATTATTTTTAACTAATTTTCAATAAAACAATAACACACAGACAGCATAGACAAAAAATTTGTTTCAGAAATAGACCAGTCCACTGAACAAAATCATGTCAGTTGGATGCTGAGCACCAACCAGTAATGCTGAGATGTCCCTGACTCATACAGCTATATATATATATATATATATATATATATAGAGAGAGAGAGAGAGAGAGAGAGAGAGAGACATTATTATGCAAATATTAGTTCACATTATCAAGTCAATCTGTTTCTGCACCTTCATCTCATTTGATAGTTGTTCATCAGGAAATTTGATAGTTGATATGTGAAATTCATGGTGGAGAGATGAGATATATTCCCTACAGAGTTATGTGAGCTCTACACACTCCTCTTTGATATCATGAACAAGCAAAAAATAATACACAGTTGCTAAATCCAATATGGATGCAGAATCAAAGGGCCTGTTGACTATTTATGGCAAGATTGTGCGGCTTTGAGGCTGTCATGCTAGCTTGGGAGTCCATCTATCTTCTTGGTCTTCTATGGGCACAGTAAAGCATATTAAGGTAGGATTTCTTTTTATTTGAAATATTAGTCATGCCGATATGCATTTTGCTCCCTAAAGGATCGTGCAAATAGGCCTGAAAAGGTACCATGCCGAAATTTGAAGGGAATTTTTACGGCAAAACTCCTCAGATATCTAATTTTACAAAAAAGTGCCTGAACTAATTGAAATTCCCAGGAGGTGCTTATCAATGGGTGAAATGACCAAATGCCCTCATTCATTTCTTGCCTAAAAAGTGGGATGTGTGCATGACTTACAACCCATCCAATAGGTGCACACTGCCTGATGAACCAAAAATTAGGCCAATCCAATCATCAGGTGGGCCACACCATAAAGAATAATGTACACCACCCTAAAACACCCACATTCACATGTGGCTGATCATATGATTTGACCAGCTTGTTTTTTGGTTTGTCTGAACATTGCAGTGGGCTGCATTTGTTGGACGGGGATGTCATACACACACCATGTGGGCCCCCACAATTCTCAACTTTAACCCTTTTTTAGGAAAAGAAATAAATGAGGGTAATTTGGTCATTCAACCCCTCAAAAGCACCTCCTCAGAATTTCAATAAGGCATTGCCTGGCAAAATCAGAATTTGTAGGAATTTTACTGTTAGAATCCCAATTGAACTACAAGAACAACAATCAAACCATGCCTACTCAAAATTTGTCATTTGCCCAGCCCAGGCTCTGTCTGTTGCCAGCCCAAAATTCATACTAGTATTCTCTTGCAGAAAATTTAATTAATACATCTTTGTGTTTGTATATACCTGAACAGTTACCGGGGGACATGGTTTAATTCTTGCTTTTAGCTACAAATGAATTATTTTATTGAACTGCTGCTAAATGGTGAACCTCCTTTGATTAGACAACAGAGTGGAGATTTAATAAGCACCGCACAAAATTTTAATTACCAGGAGCAAAAATTAGGCCAATCAGCTCCTCAGGCAGGTAACGTGCACACTGAATGTGGATCATCAGCAAAATTTAGAATATCAATTGTTTCAATACACAGTTGGCCCACTTTGTAGCAGGAAATCTGAATGGTGGGGGATCAAACCTGCAGATCCTGCGCATGTCTCAGATGTCCCACAGACATGACATTTTGGCACATGTGCCATGTAAAGGGGCATGAGGAGAGGATGTGGGGCTAGCAAACCTCCTCCTGACTAGTGTTTGAGCTGCTACCATTTGCCAAAAGAAATTCAACATATGGTTCATGGAATGCAAATAGGAGTATTAAATAAAATACAGAAAAACTTGTAAGTACACAGTGGACCCTCTGTACTTCAACTCTACTTACCTGCTCAAGAACAGAGTTCACATCCCTGCCCCTCTCAACAGTGTCACGCCTTATTCTCCGAGCAAGCCTCACATCAGCATCTAAATAAATATAATTAACAATGAACAGGCTAAGGACAGTAAAAAATATTTTTAAAAAAACACCTATGCAAGAAAATGTGGAGTTAATAAGAGAGAGGCTACACATGTCACAAGCAGTAAATCACAACGCTACTGGAATTTTCGAGTTCCAAGAGTAAGCAAATCTCAAAGATCAAAAAATTCTCCCTTTTGATGGAAATGGATGCTGAGGGTCCTCTTTAGGTTATTAGTGACGGTAGAGAATGGCAGCTTAAGTCCTTGTGGATCTAGTAGAAAGTGGAGAGATTTAAAGGGAAGAGAAGGAAGAAAGAGAGAGGAGGAAAAAAGTTTTAAGGCAGCAAGTTAAGTGTTAGCCCAAAAGAAACACATACACATTAACATAAGAGAAATATAAAGTGCTCCACATGAGTACTCGGATAAAACACACGTAACAATTATATATATTTTCCTGCACTAGCTAGAGCATGGATATCAATCATACCCAGCTTGAAATGCATAAGAAGAAGATGACATGCATCAGCATGAGCAGCCACCACCTTTCAAACGCAATATGGTTTGATACAATCTTCAATTGCTTGTCTATAAATTGAGCTTTCTTCATCTGTTGAATCTTCTCTTCAAATAGAAGGCCACAACCAAACTCAATAACCATCAGGCTACAAACTGCCATTCACATCTAAAATCCTCTCAAAGACACATGCAACATTGCCCAACAAGTGAGTGAACTACACTCACTGCCGTTTAAAGGAAGACTACACCTAAAACAGCATGTGAAGACACATGCGACACTGCACGGCATGAGTGAACTACAACACTTGGAAGAAACGGTGAATGGAAAAGGAAAGGTCCAATCCTTGCAGAAATCCTCCATGTCAAGTTGAGTTGAGCATTATGTCAAACAGCTTATGCAACATACCACATCCAAACTACTTCCCATGGTACATAATTACATATACACCCGGAAGGAGAACACCTTCAACCCACTACAATACCTCAGCCATTTATCATCCTTGAAGACAACCCCTAAAAAATTCTAGAAATTTGCAAAATACCCCATGCAGTAGTCCTGGCAAAGGGTTGGGTCCATCCAAGTCGGGGTCAGCCCAAGCTCGATGCATTTAACAGTCAAGAAATTTGGCCCCAACCCAACCCACTACCCATTACCTGGTGACTCAACCCTCGCCTCGCTTAAAATTTCTTGAGCCCCAACCCGACCCATTTAATTGCAGTCAGATTGGGCACAACTGACCCACCCAACCAGACCCATGCACTAACTTCAATCTTTCATATTAGGCTCTCGTTATTCTTGGAGTTTTCATGTGTATGGAGCTCACTATTACACGCTTATGGGATTGGGTTTTTTCATGACACAAGTATGTTTCATCTCATCTACACACTCGTAGAAGAGCAATCATGTGTATACTAAGATACCTTTGTTTCGGGTTATGGGTTGGATCGGGTCATTTGGGCAGCCCATTGACTCAATATATGGGATCGACAGGTCGGGTTAACTTGGCCTAAACTCGAGTCCGGCCCATTAATCTCAATAGGATACTTTTTTAGCCCAAGCTCAACCCGCAACCCCAACCGACTTAGCCCGGCTTAGAAGCAAGTCGGGCCAATTAACCCATGGGTCGACCCAACCCATTGCCACCCCTACTGTGCAGCCTATGATGGAAGAAGCAAATCAGAACCAAACACAAAACAACCCCGAATTTATGCCAGCATGCATCATTCATCATACTTTACCAAATATAGGGGTGGCAATCAGTCAGGTTGACAATCAGTCGGGTCGACTCTCAAGTCAACTAGCCCGACTTGCTCTGAAGGTAGGTTTGAGTCAAGCTAAATAGGTAGGGGGTCGAGGTCAAAATTGAGCTAGAATTGTGGCTTGTTTTTAGTAAATGGATCGGGGTTGGGTTGAACCCTTCCCAACCCACCCATATATCAATGGGCTAGGCCAAACGACCCAACCTGGCCCAACCCAAAACTAGAAAGAAAATAAGCATGAAAAGAATAGATTATTTTTTTAATGTGTGTACATATCCACTAACTGGACTGGGTTGTACTTGTACATAGCCTTATTGTCATACCGTTCTTAAATCTGAGTTAGGTCATGGAGGGTTGGGTCAAGCCAGTTGAGCCCAGCCCATTTACAATTAAATGGGCAGTGTTGGGTCTGGCTTGATGAAGTAATCAGTTGTGGATAGAATTTGGGTCCACAATTAAGTGGATCGAGTCATGTTAGAGAGTAATCGGCTGTGGGTCAGATTTGGGCAAGAATTCTTAGTCCACTGAGTAAATGAGACATGCTTGGGCTGACCTTGACTTGGTCTGAACCTGACCCAATGTTACCCTTAACCATAAATGGTCACCAAACTTGAGTAATAATTCAAAAGAATCCCCAAAACATAACTATTTCTTCTTGTATGACAAAGCTTTCCATAAAAACTTCATAATTCAAATTTCATCCAAAGCATGAAATTTGTTTCTATATTTGGGAAACTCAACCGCACTAGATTCATGTGAAGAAACACCACAAAAATCCTTTAAAAAAATAAAAATAAAAATAAAAAAAGAGCAAGAAAAAATGACATTTGGACTATTTCCCAACTTCTATTTTGTGCGGAACACCCTTAAAACTTTACCAAAACCCCCAAAAATATCATCATAAATCTTCAAAAATCAAGTTCAACAAGACTACCTGATACTTGATAGCAATGTTTTAAATAGCGGTAGCGTGTTGCATAGAGTTCAGCCCTACATAGTGTGTAACGTGTAATTTAAGCTACACTATACTTCTATTATTTAATTTTAAAATAGGAAAATTATGATAAATAGTAAAAAAAACATATATATATATATATATATATATATCAGTGTTCGCATTGTCAGTATCGCTACTAGTTTCGCTGGCCAGAGATAAAGATATAATATCGTTATCGCCGATAATATCGCTGATAACTGAAAATTCAGAGAAAAAGGGGGAAACATGAGGAAAACGGTAGAATTTTTCAGTGAAACTCTAGGAAATGCCTAAATACACACATTCACATATTCAGGAATAAAAAAATTACAAAATAAATGCATTAAATAATAAGTTTTCATTTAATTGGGCACAAAAAATATGCGTTACGGTAAGAATTCATTTCAACGGTAACTAAAATCAGTTTATATAATGCAAATTCAGTGGCTATACAATAATTGCAAAAATGAACCAGTGGTTGAGCATAAGCTAGGGCCAACAATATTAATAACTTGGGCCAGGATGGACAATGTTACCTAAGCAACATCGTGTTCTCTTTACTGTGTGGGGCCCAATTTTATTGTTGTGCCAAATCCACTCCATTCATCCGTTTCAGAACATTAAGTTAGTACAAGGTCCAAAAAATAAGGTAAATTCAAATCTCAAGTGGACCCCACCAAAGGGAACAGTAGTGATTGAAGCCTACCATTAAAAACTTTTTATGGGCCATGAAAGTTTTTTATCTAGCTGATAATTGTGTTTTCACTTCATCCAAGTCTGTGTGGCCTAATCAAGAGATTGGATGGAAGAAAAACATTACAGTGGGCCTTATAGAGCATCAAGCTATGGAAACGAGTCGCCCACAAATGACCTCACGTACTGAATAACTCAGTATAGATACTGAGTAAACTCTATATGGCCCATCACCATGATTTATGCACTTTATCCACTCCATCTATCCATTTTATCCTATAATTTCAGGGCTTTATATAAAAAACGAAGCATATCCAAACCTCAAATAGGCCACACCACAAGAAACAGTTTAAATTGAACATATACCATTGAAAAATTTCTGGAGTCCACAGAAGTTTTGGATCAAGCTGATTTTTAGGCTTTACCTTCATCCATGGGTTTATCTTGTCATGAACGGTTTTGATGACAAATAAACATCATTGTGGGGCCTAGGAAGTTTTCAACGGTGGAATCATTATTCTAACTGTTTCCTTTGGTGCGGTCAACTTGAGCTTTGGAGATGCTTAAAATTTGGGATTAACCCTAAAATGAGCTGGAAAACAGATAGACGGCGTGGATAAGTCAAATCCATTCACGGTGGGTCCAAGAGAGTTTACTCGGTACACGAATCACGAGTAGAAAAAAAGTGACGGACGTCACAAGTTCTGTGGACCCCACCATGATGTATGTGTTATATCTAAACCGTCCATCCATTTGGATAGATCCTTTTATGGCATGAGCCAAAGAATGAGGCAGATCCAAAGCTCAACTAGACCCCACTACAGAAAACAGTGGGGATTGAACGCCTACCATTAAAAGCTTCATCGAGGCCACATAAGTTGTCGATCAAGCTGATATTGATGGCTTTCCCTTCATCCATGTATGTGTGAACTTATGAACATGTTGGATCTCAAATAAACAACGTGGTGGGCATAGGAAGGTTTCAACGGTGTCACTGTCCCACTGTTATCTGCGGTAGGTCCACTTGAGATTTGTCTATGCCTCATATTTGGGCTAATGGAATAAAATTATCTCGCCCAATGGATGTACGGTATGGATATAGCAGATATATCATGGTGGGGTCCACAAAACTTGGCGACCTTAAGTCGCGAAATCGCGAGAAGGATCTCGAAGGCCCCGCAGGACGCGGATTAGCTATAATGACAAGTTGAGTAGCCATCTCGCTACTGAAGTGACGTCACCAACTTCTGTGGGACCCACTGTAATGTATGTGTTGTATCCACACCGTCCATCCAGTTGGAGAGATCATTTTAGGGCATGATCCAAAGAATGAGGCAGATCCAAATCTCAAGTGGATCTCCCCAAAGAAAACGGTGGGAATTGATCTCCTACCATTAAAAACTTCTTGGAGCCACAGAAGTTTTCGATTAAGCTAATATTTGTGTTTTCCCTTCTTACATCTCTGTGTGAACTTATGAACAAGTTGGATCTCAAATAAACACCATGGTGGGCCTTAGAAAGGTTTCAACGGTCGTCACTGTCCCCACTGTTTTCTTTGGTGGGGTCCACTTGAGCTTTGGATCTGCCTCGATCTATGTTTCATGCCCTAAAATGATCTCTCCAAATGGATGGACGGTGTAGATACAACACATACATCACAGTGGGGCCCACATAAGTTGGTGACGTCGCTACTCAACCTGTCAGTAGCTAATCCGCGTCCGGCCCTGCGCGTCCCCTCAATTAAAAACAAAAAACAAAAAAACGAAACAAAACGTTGAAATTTCGTTTGTGAGGGAATTCTCACCGAAGAAAGAGGGTTTTCGGGGGAGGGCTTCGAAATCCCAAATCCCTGATGTTTCGCAGATATTTCGAGCTTCCAATTAAAAAAGAAAAGGTAATTTCGCCGAGTTTTTCTTACCTTTGTCGATACAGGCGTTTGCAGAAAAATCGGGAGATCTCTTTGTATTGTTCACGCCGTTGATCGAGGCCCTCTTCTGAGATTTGTGTTCCGATCAACCAGGTATGAGATCACTCTTCACTTTTTGACAAAAACAGCGAAATCCAAGCAATTGTCCAATTTTTTTCTGATTTTTACCTATTTATCGGGAAAAGAGGTTACCGTCGAAATTCTCTGCGATAATCCCAAATCATCGACGATTTCGCCGATATTTCGTTGATATCGCCGATAATCGGGAGAGAAACGAAAATCTGGGGTTTCGGTGTCGCCTGTCCAGCGACACCGATATTATCGGCGATAATATCGACATTTAGTCGACAATGCGAACACTGATATATATATATATATATATATATATATATATATATATATATATATATATATATATATATATATATAAGATGATTCTTTTTTTCAAGTGTAAGCAAGTTCAAACAATTTATTAATTATCACTTATCAAAAGCCAATCCACATACCTTAAATCAAATCAAATCATCATCACATCAACAACTCTCTAAGCAAAACCACTTTAATTAATAATGTCTAATTGAAACCACTAGTCACAAGTATGAAAAGAAATTAAAATCCCATAGGTTAAGAGTATTAAGTACAAAATACAGTTATCATTTAAAAAAAAAACGTAGTATCCGCTAGATAAGCCACAATGCTGCATAAGCTACAATGCTTCATAAGCTAAGAGTAAGCTACGGCCCTTGTAGCGTACACTACAAGGAATTTACGATATTTGCTAATGCTACGTAGTGTCATAGGCTATGCTACGCTACGGATGCTATTCAAAACAATGCCTGACAGTACACTATTGATGTCATCCGTACAGCCAGATGACATTTTTAGTGCACCCACTACCGTAAACTGCCTGATAGTACACTATTATGTCATCCATACAGTCAGATGACATTTTTAGTGCACCCACTACCGTAAACTACAATCTGCCCAAGAAAGATACTCCAATACCAAAGAGAAAGTGGAGAGATTGAAGCGGAATAGTTTTTTTTTTTTTTTCGGTTGGGGGGGGGGGGGGGGGGGGGGGGGGGGAGTTTTAGGGCAACAAGGGTTAGCTCTAAAGAATAACATGCATTTTGTGTGTGTGTGTGTGTGTGTGCTTAGACATGAGAGAAACATATACTCAGATAACATAAACACGTACAGTTACATATATTTTACCACAGGTCTCTTATTAGCATTGCAATCGACAATGGAGATCATTCCTAAAGGTGGCAATGGGATAGGTCTCCCTCTCTCGCTCCCTCCCACAAAGCAAGTGTGAAGAGAAAGGGGTTCCCTCCCACCCCCTCCCTCCTGGCTTTGGAACAGACAACTGGCTTTGAAATTACTAACAAAGACCATTTTCAAAGGTGGCAATGGTATGAAGGTAAAAATGGAATGGGTCTCCCTCTTTCAGTCCCTCCTACAAAGCAGGTGCTAACAGGGAGGGGCTCCATCCATCCAGCCCTCCCACTCAAATCATTTGCTTGTGCCACTATTCAAGAAGAGAGATGAGCATTGTTTGTAATGGGAGAGGAAAGGGGTCTTTGCAACCAGGATATCTGAAGGTATGTAAGCGATTTCTTGAGTGAAGTTGAACCTCGTATCTTGGTGGGCAGGTTGGTAAATTGCAGCATCCAAAAATTGGAGTCAGGTATTCCACGTCTGAGAGGATGGTAACGCAGCAACAAAAAATTTCCTGTTGTAAAGGGGAGCTTTCAGGATGCAGCATCCAAACTTTAGAGTTTAGTTTACGAGAAGGCGAGGAAGTCAGTCAAATGGAGAATGGAATTTGGAGGCTGTAAAACTGTCGCCAGAAAATCCAATGGAACTTGGTTTATCAATTGGCACCCTTCTTTTACTTTGTAATATTGTATTCACAACATTAGAAAAGATGGGCAGGCACATCCATCAAATGGCAGAAATATGAGTTCTCAGAAGGCATCGTCATGAAAGAATAGGACTTTATGCCCACTACCTGCACCAACCTTGTCTGATAGCTACACCCTTTTTTTCTGCTTTGTACTATGTCTATCAAACAGAGTAGGGATAACTATCAATTCTGAGAAGACATGTAAAAAAGAACAGTCATTTAGCAGATGATAAGAAGCAATGGAGGTCATGTTAGCGGAAGCAAGTACCGAGGGAGGGGTCATAAGGGGATCTGTCCAGCCCTTGAGGTGCTAGAATGGATATAAGAAGCAATGGAGGTCAGGTTTTTGGTGGAAGCAGGTTCAGAGGGAGGGTCTCTTTAGGGAATCTCTCCAAGCCCTAGAGGTGCAAGAATGGTCTAAGACCTTGACTTCCCTTTCAGTGCTCACGTTCAGTGGAGAAAAGGTTGTTTTCATGTTTCTGCAGCCCTCATAAGTCATTAGCCTCCAAAACATGACAACCAAGAAACCTTTCTGTAACATGAAACAATAAGCAGGAAATGAGTACTGGATCTAAAAATCATAAGTGCGAGCACACACCCTGACCCGCCAGGAATGAATCTAGTTTCTTCTGACTGAAATGTGTTAACTATCAAAGAAAGAGAACATTGATAAGTCATGTAAAGATGACAAAACGTGGTAAATTCTTATTCATTCAACCAAAAGAGCAGACAACAAGCAAATCATACTAACGATAACTTCAAAGCCATTTATTTTAAGTGAAATGATAAAAATAATGAATGCTCGCCTGGAAAAACAAGATACAGATAGAGCGAGACCTGTGTCAACAAAAATCTTCATGTTCATCAAGTTGCGGACTCGTTGGTCATGGAAAACAAGAATCCCCTCCAGAATAATGACATCAGATGCATTTACCTGTCAACAGATGCTTGAGTAAGAACATAACGAGCTTATTCATTCCTAAACATGGGTGCCTAGAAAAAATAACATATCTGAAACTACAGAAAAAGAGCTTTACCAACCTAGTTTCCAAAGATTTAAGTTTCGGGCAGTTCAAATGCCTTTAGGGCCTGTTTGGAAAGTGGGAAAAGAAAAGGAAAGAAAAGAAATTTGTATAATTATCCAATGACAAAATTGTATAATTATCCAATGACGATTTCCCATGAATTCCAAGAGCTTGTTTGGTTTGGATAGCAAATGAAATCATGGATTCCACAAAGCAATCACTTGCTTTTTTCCATAGCCGAATTCTCACGCACAAGTTATGTGACCATAGGAAATCATCATTGGATAATTATTACAATTTTCTTTTCTCTCCCACTATCCAAATAGGCCCTTAAAGTAATTTGGGATTAGAAACCCCTACCAGAATCCATAGTTTGTGGAAAGGATTTTTTTTTTTTTCTTTTTCTTTTGGCCTTTTTAAAAGGAATTAGTTTGTGGGAAGTAAATGATAAATCTATATGATTACCATCGAATTTTCAAAATACTCAAAACTGAGTAGCCCATCCTTTTGCATGTCCATAGAAAAAGGTAAGCAGACATGGGTCCATTCATCATCTAAGCCTTATCCCAATTAATTGGGGTCAGGGACATGAATCCTTTTCTGCCATTCCACTCTATCAAGGGCCATAACTTCAGTTAAGACCATAGGTCATCAAGTCTTTTCCTACTACCCCACCCACATCCTTATGGGCCTTCCCTTTGCCCTTTTAGAGCCTTTAACTTGTATCAACTCAATCCTTATAAACAATGCAATTCTTGGCCTCCATTGCACATGACCAAACCATCTAAGTCTACTTTCGCTCATCTTATTACCTATTGATGCTACTCCTGAATTTTCCCGAATGCATCCATTTCTAAGTCTATCTTTCCTTGTCTTGCCACTCATCCATCTCAACGTCCTAATTTTAGCTACACTCATCCTATGAACATTTTGTTCCTTAACTGCCCAACACTGTCCCATAAAGCATGGCTGATCTTATGCCATCCAATAAAATTTCCCTTTCATTTTGAGCGGAATAAAACAATCACATAAAACTCCGAAGGCACATCTCCATTTCTTCCACCCCGCTTGAATTCTGTAGGTAACATCCTTCTCAATCTCTCCACATCAACCCAAGATACCGAAAGTGGTCATTTTGGGAAACTTTTTTTTTCTTTTTGAAAGGTGTCATTTTGGGAAACTGAAAAGAGAAATTCTAAAAGACTGCATTGAAGCTGTTCACTTCGATCAGGTGCTATATTTCAGTCAGGGCACTCTACCCGTCCATCAAACAGTAAGAGCTCATGTTTCAAAAGAGAACCGATTGCATATGATTGGTCATAGGTTAACCTAGGCCCATTTTTATGATCATTTTCCCATTGAAAATATCTGATATTTTTCAGAAGCGGAAACAAACATTCAAAGGCATAGAAAAAGGTCATAGCATGCAACCGGCCATAGGTGATCAGTTTTCATTTCAGGAAAGTGACAGATGTCAGAATTTGGTTATTTTTTAGTAGACTAACAGCTCCTACTCAATAACAGAATTTCATGTATTTGGAAGCCCTTTTGGGAGTTGAGGATGGTGATGATGACATTCATGTGCATTCTTCCATGATTATTGATCTAAAGGACTAGGGAGATCTACTAAGTCTCCTTGTAGAGGGTTGTATCCTTTGGTGAGGTGCATAATGAGCCTAATCCAGCAACTTGCCGGTTAAGAAGATGAATCAGGGGGCACTGGATCTGTGTTGGTTGGTGGACAACACTGCTGCAAAAAAATAATGTAGGGAAAATAAGCGGAGTGGTGTGAGCCTAAATGAGCTGAAGTTCCAAAAAAGTCATCCATCACATGCTATGTTGGGTCCCCCAGACAGTGCATGTTATTCTCCTCTCCCCTCTATCACTTGCATGTCCAGTTTTAGTGCATAGAATTCTTGCTTCCTTATTGAACTCTGTTTTAGCAAAGCACTTCTCGGCGGTGCACGTCATCAGAACCTCTTCAGCAGTCCTTTTTTTAAAGAATGGTTCAGCAGTCAAACTTAGCAGAACACTCCTCTGAGTTTGGCAGACTATCCTAGGTACTAAGTGGTGCAAATTAGAGAACCACTCTTAAGCCATGAAAGAAGCCATCATGTCATGCCCACTAGCAAAGCCCAATATCTGAGGGTGCGTAGTAGAAAACCCTTCTTTTTCTTAATCTACATGTTTGATGGTTATACTTTTTTTTTAAAGGTGGCAGCTTTATTAAACAGACCGGCAAAGCCGGAAAAAAAAAAAATACTGAAAGGTGCAAAGTCCTTAAGGTGACAAAACAGTTGCCCACTCTATAACAGAAGAAGAGCCCTCAGAAAAACAACCCTCGGCGTGCTGCATTTGTCTCAGAAGCATCTGTTATGTCTTTCAACCCAAAGTGCCCAAAGAACAGCAAGAAGGGAGAGCTGCCATCTCCCTCTACAATTGGAAACCAGCCCGACACCATGTCATTGAGCATAGAAATCCACTATCGATTGCGGAAACACCCAGCACACACCAAAGATACCCAAAACGTTGTTCCAAACCTCCAAAGAGAGAGAGCAATGAATAAAGAGGTGATCCACTGATTCTTCATCGCCCCAACGTAATGGACACGCGTTGACTAAAATGAGCCCTCTTTTCCGTAAATTGTTGATTGTAAGCACTCTATTCCAGCCTGTGAGCCACACAAAAGCCGCTACCTTGACGGAGAACCGTAAGACCAAATGGTGCAGGTATGGACTTTAGCACCACCAAGAGGTGCACCGAGATCCGCGAGTACAGAGATTTGAGCAAGAAACTGCCTGACTTGAAGTCGGGCCAACAAATCAAGTCACTCCCATTAGAAAGCGAAACATCCAAGAGAAGCTTTAGGCTATCAGTTCCTCAATCTCATCGTCATGAAGATCTCTATGACACAAAGGCAACCAAGCCCCTCCAGAAGCATTCGGAACAAAATACTAATTAACTGTTGTGTCTGAGTCCATTGCCACCTGGGCCAAACGAGGATAAAGATCCTCCGATTTCCTACCCCCTAGCCAAATATCTTTCCAAAAATTGACCCTAGAACCGTCGCCCACGACAAAACTTACCCCCTTGAGAACTGCCTCCTTGAGGTTCACAAGTCATAATAGACCTCCAAATGCTGGGCCCTTTGAATACGGGCATATGCTTGGGCCACCACCCGCTGCGGTCAACTCCATACTTCCTCAACAAACTTCCTTCCAAAGACACCCCATCCTCTACCCCAAACCCCCAAATCCATTTCTCCAAGAGAGCTTCATTCATCAGCCCAAGATCTCGAATGCGCACTCACCCAACTTCTTTCGGTCTACATACATCAACCCATTTTATAAGATGAAATTTCTTTTTAGCCTCCCCTCCCTGCCACAAAAAATCCCTCCATAACTTTTCCAATCTAGCAAGAACATTTTTGGGCACTTGAACAGGGACATGAAATACAAGGGAAGATTAGAAAGGGTCACTTGAATGAGAGTAAGCCCCCCCCCCGCCCCCCCCCCCCCCCCCCCCCCCCCAAACAACAAAGGATCGATGCCTTTTTTTCCATATGGAAAGCTTCCTATCAAAGCGATCAAGCACCAAATCCCACAAATGTTTTGTAATCTTCCCCATGCATAACGGAAGGCCCAAATAAGAAGACGGAAACGAGCCCACCTTACACCCAAACACACGAGTTAAGGATTCAACTTCCTCCTTCCCCAAACTGATACCCAACACCTCAGACTTGTGAAGGTTCACTGATAGGCCCATTACTATTTTAAAGCAGAAAATGGCTTTCTGAAGATTATCAATCTTGGATGCGACTGCATCGCAAAATAAGATTGTGTCATTATCATATTGAAGGTATGATACCTGAAAGTCCCCACTACCTACCCTGAAACCTGAAAACATACTACCCCCCCCCCCCCCCCCCAAACATCCTACTGAGGGCTTCTGCCAAAACTACAAAGAGAAAAGGGGAGAGTGGGTCCACCTTGCCTAAGACCTCTTGAAGATTTAAAGAAGCCTTGGGGAGACCCATTAACAAGAATAGAGAATTTGGTTGACCCCGCACATTCTTTAATCCAGCTTCTCCATCTGATTCCACAATCCATGTGTCCCTACACATAGTCAAGGAAAGCCCGATCGACGTGATCATAAGCTTTTTACAAATCCAACTTGCAAACCACACTAGAGATCCCCGCCTTGTGGCACAAGTTGATGATCAAAGTATTGTCCACGATTTGTCTCCCTTCCACAAAAGCCCCTTGCTCTGTAGAGACAAGGCCACCCAACATGGCACCCAACATGGATCTGAATCTAGACGCTAGAACTTCAATGAGACTAATCAGATGGAAATCCTTTATGCACTCTGCCTTCCTTCTTAAGAATTAGAGCTATAAAAGTAGCCCCTAACTCCTTAGACAACTTGTCATTCCTGCCAAACTCACTACAAAAACCCACCACATCCTTCGTAACAGTATCATAGAAAACTTGAAATAAAGCCAAAGGGAAGCCGCTAGGCCCCAGGGCTTTGTCTCAACCAAGATCCATTACAGCTTCCAAAATCTCGTCTTCAGCAATCTCCTTTTCCAGCAAAACAGACTCGTGAAATTATGTCGGTAGTTTAACACCAACGTATACGCATGCAGAAGTTTAGAGCGGAGCAACTAAAATTATGGCTGAGTCCTAGAGGGGGGGTGATTAGGACGTTTGGAAATTATTTTTGCCTACTTAACAATTTTATCAAATCAAACTAAGTAAGCAAGAACACTTTGGCTTCCAAGCCTAAGTGGGTCCAATCACTAGACTAACATATGATGTGCAATAAGAAACATAGTCTAAGCATGCATAGATTATCAAATGATTATACTAATCAAGCTCCTGATCTATGCAACCTATGTAGACTATGAGAATGGACCAATGAGCTCAAGTCTACACTACTTAGTGAAAGTACATCTTATGTGTGGATGTGCCTATCTAATGCCTAGCATTCCTATCAAGCATTGATAATTTAACAATTAAACATATAATGATAAGATAACAATGTGCTCAAAACAATCACAAACACAAACATGTATAGTGGTTCGACTTCGGGTCTACTCCACTCCCGGTTAAAGTACTCAATCCCTTTGAGCACACCGGCATTCACTAGGGAGTTTAAATCTGGTTCCTCCCAACCAAGGTGTTTTAACTCGGATCCACCTAACCGGGAAGTTTGCAGGTTCCTTCCAACCTATACGTACACACCCGTGTTAGTAGCTCCCCTTGGAGACTTGTTTAGGCTCTACAACCAAGCCAAGGTCCTACAACTGAACCCTAATTTAGACTCTACTCATGAGTCAAGGTCCTACAACCGAACCTCAATAGTTTTAGGCTCTACAACCGAGCCAAAGTCCTACAACCGAACCTAGCGTTTACTCCCGCCGAAAGCTCCCCACTTGGAGACTCAATTCGACCCTACAACCGGGTCTAGGTCCTACAACCGAACTTATCAAGTTTGAAGACAAACTCTACACTCAATTCCCCATGGAAAGAGAGTGGAACCAGACTCTTACAATTGACAACTTACTTGTCGAATTGAGCCCCTTAGTGTGGCGCTTTGGGTTGCTTCTTCTTGCTCTCTCGTGCTCGAATCAGCTCCCCTTGTGCTCCCCTGATCTTTGATGTCGTTGCGTTGCCAATGCTCCAGCTCCAGCTCCAAGATCAGTCACCTTACATATGATACTCCAACAAAGATGCCCAAAGTGCGAGGAGGTAGGTTTGAGATCTCTACAACTAATGAGAATGGGTTGCTTAGAGAGTCTCACCTACAAGAATCTCATCATAGAGTATTGGATTAGAATATCACTATCAAGAACAATCCAATCTCTAGAGATCAAAAGAGGGGCAAGTCCATCTTCATCATGAGCTTTGAATGCTCCATTCTTGTGATGAATCACAAGGAAGATCACTTGTTTCGGTTAGGAATAGAGCTCCTAAAGGTAAGCAATGATGGTAGCTTCTATCTCCTCAAAATCCTTTTTCCTGTGCCCAAAGGCCATCTCTCCCGTATTTAAAGAAAATCTCCAACGGTCATAAAACGGGCAGAAAACAGTCACTTCGATATATCAAATTGGTGCATCGATTAATCAGAATTATCTTCGATATATTTCGGTATATCGAAATGGTATTTCGATATATCGAAGAATATGTCCAGAGAATTGTGAAGTTGGTGAACTATTTCTCTAATCTATCAAACTAGGGTATCGATATCGAAAACCCCAATTCCGATATCTCGAAGGTCATTCCGATAGATCGAACATATTGTCCAGGGAGATTGTGCATTTGCTAGACAGTTGAGTCAATATATCGAATAGACCTTTCGATATATCGAAGGTCTATCGAAAGTTGTTATTTGGGCTGAATTAATTATAGCAACTTTCGCCTCTTTAATTAGCCTAATTTATCATGTTTTTTCTATGTGATCTAAGGCTAATGAAGATGACCAAGGGTTTTCCTAGTTGGTCCAAGTCATCTACAAGGGTATAGGTGTTTTGGTTCAAAGGGCTAGGGTCACCAAGGCATCTCATTTACCTGTTCTTCTTCCTTGATGCTTCTTGTCTACTCGAATCTTCGATCTTCAGCTTGCCAAGGCTCAACCGACATTACAACACATGGACACAAGTAATTGACAAATAAGGTGCACTAGTATGCCATAGAAAAGTGCACTAACAACTCGTCTGAAGATAACCAAATACCAGATTCTCTAAAGTTGGCCTACGAATTCCTCATAGACACAGGGTGCCCCTCAAGGGACATCTAATCTGTGTGATTACAAGTAAACAGTAAGGCCACATGATTTGAAGAGTACAAGTGGTATGATGAACTAAGCATTCCTCCATTCAATCCAGAACATGAATGTGAAGACTGCCCAAAGAAGTTTTGCAGTGATATAGATGCAGCGACGGTGTTGCCGAACATCAATTTTAACACTTTCCCCACTGTCTATGTTTGTAGTCAAATATCATGAGAGAGGATAAAGAAAAGAAAAAACAAACAAAGGTCATGACTTTGTCAAGAGAAAGCAACTTACTAAATTTCATCCAGTAAGTACTAAAATCAATCAATGGCCCCATCATCTATGTGCCGTACCAAAAAATAGGCTGCTCTGGTCATCAAGGAGGTTCCACACTGACTCTCAAACATGGACTCCCAGTAAATTCGTTCTAACCGTATATCATTCAAAAAAAATTCCTTTAAACCATCTATCCATTCATACACATTGGCTGCCTGATGGCTAGACTGACCTGATTTTCAGGCCATGGAACACATATTGTAGGGCCCACTAAATGAACAGCTGGATTTCACACATGTGCCAGGCTTAGACATGTGCAGAGTGTACATTCAAAGTCTCTTAATACGTGGCCATTTTGACCCCCAGAAAAAGAAAGAAACAAAAAAAAAAAAAAAAAAACAGAAGTTTATAGTAAATCAATCTATTGATATCACTTAGCAGCGGTTGTTTGCCAACAGGTTATTGAAAGTTCTGAAATAATTGGTCTATGAGATAATAATCTAAATCAATACATTACACTAAAATGGACATCTAGATGCAAATTCCAGTCTCAGAGTTGTACTTTCCTTTGGAAACAACAAGATATGGCACATCTGGTACAATTCCATAACAATATTAAGCAGAATAAGGAAAGATAACAACAAATTTCCATACAAAAAATAAGAGAATATCACTAATCATTTTACACAACAACTAACCTTTCGAAAGCTTTCCGAGCATCGCCGATGGTTCTTAAAATCATATATAGGTATGTTGACAGACTGCCCACATTTGAGCTTCCCAACGCATTCAAGAAGTTGCTCAGTGTCAAAAGCATCTACACCGAAACTACTACATGTTTTAACAGCATTTATGTACTGCAAATGGAGTAAATTCACATAAAAGGAAGGCCGACCACCCATATGAGAGACAGAGGAAAAGAAACACTTACTTGGATCACAATAATGAATGTCAAAGCATTATAATTATATGTCTCTTGAAACCATGGTATTCAAAACAGTTACTTTATGGCCATAACAGCCATTACGTAACGGTAATGGTGGTGCCCATTACGCAGTGTGGGGCCATACATAATGCTTGATTTGAAAGAGAGAGAAAAGGCATGTAAGTCCATAACAGGCCCATGACAGACCAATACAGGCACATAACGGTGCGATACGGTTCCAATACATTTTTTCCTTTAAAATGATTTTGACCGTCATGCCCATATCATAATGGCCACCAGGCTCCATTATGGCCACTGTTACCATTATTGAATACCTTGCTTGAAGCAGCTTAAACAGAAACAAAACTGCATTAAATTAAGTTCAATTCAAGTAGAAAAAATTACCAGGATGGTCAAAATTGTACTCATGAACACGTTCAGATTCTTCTGCAGTCAACCCACGGTAGAATGAATCCTATAAAATTGCCACAACAACCAAATATGTGTGAGGAGATCTTTCAAGATGGAAGATTTGAGAGGAAAGAATCTAAAGGCCACATGACAAGGTGCAAAAGAATGATGTAGAATATAATAAGGTGATAATTAGCTATTAATAAGTAGATTGTGACCTCCACATTTCTTATGAGTCTCTGCCCGCCAGGTTGCTACAATTCACCTGTTAGCCCACACACTTTTAGAATGTTGGTAGGATCATGGGACTATGAGAATCAGCCCACAATCTCTCATACAATCGTTACCCCATGAAAGATATGAATAAACACAATAAATAAATAAAAGAACTAACCTATTAAAGCATTGATTATCAACTCATATCTCGCATAGGGTAAAGCAACAGCAACAAATTTGAGCATCAGACCCAACTCATTACTTCCCAAAAGCTTAGAGAAGCAACCTCCATTTGCATTACTGGTATTCATATTTATAGGGTATTACAACCAAAGACCTGAGAGTGACTCAAGACCCTAAAATATTCTTCACAAGTACCTATGCAGTCTGAACCATCCATCCAATCTAATCCCAAAATACACATAAAACCAATCCAATTTCCTATCTAATGGAGCTTTAAACAAATAGTATCCCAAAAACCTACCTAAATGACTTTAAAACAGTCTAAAAAAGCCAAAAATATATTTACAAGAATAGGATAATAAAAAGAATATTCTTGTCTTAACGATCTGGATATGACTCAAATTCTATTGGTCCCTTCACAAATTCCTTTCAATTAAAAATAAATAAATAAACGAACTGATCTTTGGACTAAATCCCTTACCCATAACTTCTAGAAAGGACAATATACATATACATATACATATACATATGAACATATATGGATATTTGTATGGAAGAAATGACCAAAATACTCCTGGAGGAAACCTAAGGATAAGTTGCAAATCTTTAAATATCTGATTGGAATGGAACTGGCACCAAAATGCTGCAGAAAGTATTCTCTTCTTTATCTTGCTGCTGCTATGCTCCAACAATAAGTTGCATGAAACCCCAAAAGTAATCCCAAGTCCCAGTGCCATCCCAAAGCATGCGAAACTTTGCCAATTTGGTTTTGATAATTGCTGCCAGAACCTTGATCCTCCAGCTCCATTCTCAGGCCCTTAAACAACCATGTTAGGCACACTTGACTCACTGTTGATTGTCGACCCTGGGTTGACCGTATTTTCAATAGCCAAGAGCCCAGGCCGCCCAGTGCAATGGACCAACAGAAACTTTCAAACAAGATCATGTCCATTGAGTTGTCGATCTATAGCATGTGCAATTAACTCCTACCATTTGACTCATAGCTACCAGTTGACAATAGGTATTTGAAAAAGACATGAAAAGCTGATGAGAACATCAGTGGTACACCCCTTAGAGTGTACCAGAGAAGGAGGCATCGCCAACAGAGTACTGGAGCAGAGGAGTTTATGTGGATGGACGTCGGGCTCATCGGACCCATTTTCTGACGCACTATGAGTACGCGAGTAGCAAGACCGCAGGAGCATCATGACCGCAGGACCGTAGAGAGGATTTAGTTTTTAGGCGCTTTTCTATTCTTTCTTATTGTTTTTAGACACTTTAGTGTTGTTGTTTAGTTTTAGGCGTTTTTCTATTCTTTTTCTTGTTTTTAGGCACACTTTAGTATTTTCGTGGCTAATATATACCTGTGAGAAACCCTAATTTTATATTATTATGAAATGAATATGATTTCTTCCTCTTTTACCAAAAAGATTAGGGTTTCAGGATTGGCCCTTGGGGGTTGAGGATTTCACCCCGGTTTCAGATTTTCCTTCTTTCTAAAGATCTTCTAGGTGCAGGAAAAGGTAAGGATCATCCGTTTTTCTTGTTAGGATAATCTGTACTTTCTTTCATCTTCAACCTATCTCTTCTCCATCTCTTTCGTTCTTCTCTGATTCTTCCCCTTTTGGTATGAACAGAAAAGATGGATGACTAGCCATGAGAATCAGATCCAAACTTCACTGTGGATTGCCTTATGCTAGATCCGGGATATCCTCATATCCCTAAGTCCTCTCTTTTTTACGGTTTTACATGATTTTATGCGAAGGGGCATGATCCTGATGAAGTGATCTCATTTTTGTGTTGGGATTTGCTTAATCCCTTTGATTGAAAACAGTTAGTTGATTAATTTTATTATTTGAATCTCTTCAAACCTAATTATACACGCATCTAGGGTTAAGTCATCACATGTCCCTGCATCAAAAGCCCACTACTTAAAGTTTTTTTGGAATTCCCACTTTTGGAATATAAATTCCGAAAATCCCGAACAATCATAACGTAGCTATTCATCCAAGCACATCCAATGGTAAACATTTCCTTTACATCATTAAATATAAAGATCAATGAATTATCAGCCAAACAAATACAATTGTTTCTCAATAACTAAACTTGCTTCCCTTCGTGCATATGAGATTTCTCGACTAGGCTACGCATAATTAAGTTTAAAAATCATCAAATGATGATGATGATTAAAGCTGGACAACGAACCGAACCAAACCGAGTCGAACGTGGGCCAGGTTGGTTCAGTTCGGTCGCTGACTAGGCTGTGTTCGAACAATGTCCAAGCAAACATTCGAACAATGGAGCCCTGTTCGTGTTCAGTTCAATCTGGTCCACCACATGTTCGAACATGTTCAAACATTTTTCATTTCGAACAATTTTTCCAGTTTGAACAATCTATTTTTTTCGTGTAAAAATATTTTTGTTTTAGTACGTTTTCGCAAATTACAAATCACATATCATAAGATTTTTAACCAACCAAATCACAAGTCATGACTTTGGACATGCAGACTAACGAGCAAAGGGATGATCGAAATCAAACAAGCAATAGCTGCAAGCATTTACAAATAAGATATTACGAATATTAAATAATTCAAAAAGAGAAAAGAGAAACTGAGCATGGGGGTTTCGTTCAAACTTTTGGAGCTGAACATGTAGACTGACCGGAATGGTGGAATCGGATGGGCGAGCTGCGAGTGAGACTGACAAGTGACGAGTATAGGGATGACCGGAATGGTGGAATCGATGGGCGAGCAGGACTGATGAGCAGAGGGATGGCCGGACATCCGGCAAGACTAAAGGACAAGCAGAGGATGGCTGAAATCTCGGTCGGTTTAGCGGGCAAAGGTGAAAGGGGGTGTGAGTAGGAAGGGCGAGCAACAGAGGAGGAGGGTGGAAGTGGGAAGGACGAGCAGCGAAGGGAGAAGGATGGCCGGACGAGCTAGGGAGGGTTAGGGTTTCGGTTGTTCTTCGGGTAGGGCAAAATTGCTAGGGCCGGCTAGGGTTGAGTGAGAAATGAGGGGTAAAAAAAAAAAAAAACTATTTATACTATATATCTCATTCGAACCGAATCAAACCAATTCGAATCGGACAACTTCGAACCGGTAAAACGAACTGAATCGAATCAAACAAAGGTCTGTTCGTGTACGGTTCAAAATATTTTCGAATAACCAAAATCAAGTTCAATCAAGTTCGCTCCACTTTCGAACCGGTTGTTCGGTTCGTTTTTTTCAAATCGAACCTAGCGAACTGTTCAGTAAATTGTTATTCGTGTCCAGCTCTAATGATGATGATTATGATGATGATGATTATGATGTGCTACAGTCCAGTAGGAATTTCGCATACTTTATTATAGAAGAATTCATGTGTGGCCCAAGCAAGGTATTCAATAACAGTGACAGTGGTCGTAACAGCCACCACCATTACCTTTACAATATAGGCTGTAATGGGCCAAAATTCTTAAAAAGAAATGCAATGGCCATTACATTCAATATTTAAAAAATAATAATAATAACAATAATAACTGTACCGGACAGTTACAGGGACGTAACGGCCATTACGACCCCCCATAACGTATAAGAGTACCACCATAGCATTACGTAACCGTTTTAAATACCGTGGGCCCAAGTGATTCCACCTGTGAACAATAAAGACCAATGGATGCCGAGCAATCTACCATAGAACACCTAAAAACTGCCATGATTGTATAATAACAGCAGGGCATGTAAAATGCACAATCAGGGTAAAATTTTGTCTCCCCATCCTTTTTGCAGGCCCTTAATTAAATGGTCCTGATCAATCGCTCAAGATGGTATTGAGGCCATGTGTAATCCGCAATGGATGCCCTATCCAATTGGCCACCATGATCATAGGTGTGCCCACTTGGGCGCACATATAAATGCACTCTGTGATAAGTGTGAGCAATTCGTACCAGATCAGAGCGCTAATAGTAAAAGTAGTAACAATGATAATAAAGGTGGTCACGAATTAGGAAGAGACATAATGTACCTGATTGACGAGAACAACACGGTGATCATGGAGCTGCTGGATGATCATGTCACAAACTGTTGTCTTGCCTGATGCTGTACCCCCCGAAACTCCTTTTTTCCAATTCCAAATAAATTTGTAAGTAATGAATAAAAACAAGAAGCTACCATTTACACCACCCCATTTGATAGATATACCCTTCCTTCTTGGCAATCCAATAAAAGTTGCATTATCGTATCACCAAATTAGAAAAGAAAGGGTGTATCTATCAACCTCAGCAAGCACAAGCCATTCAAAAGGGGAAAAAAAAAGAATAGAAATTTACACCCACCCTGTTTGGTCGATACAACTTTCTTTTTACTTTCTAATATTGTGTCACCAAAATTTGGAAAGAAAGGGGTGTACCCATCAGACAGGCGGGTGTGAGTGCGACTCCTAGAAGAAATCATTACAAAGAAAACGTGTTTACACCCATTACTAACACCAAACAGTCTCAATATATACGCCCTTTCTTTCTACTTTGTAATATTGTATCCCAAAGTTTGAAAAAGAAGAGGCAACATCTATCAAACTGCATGAGCATATATATCAATTACTAGAAGATGTCAAGAGAAAAAGACTAGGAACTTGCAGCCACCATTAACAACCACACTGTTTGATAGATACACCATTTTTTTTCTATTTGATAGATACACCCTTTCTTTCTATTCTGTGGTATTGCTACCACAAATTAGAATAGCGGGGCATATCTATCGAACAAAGTGGCAATAAATATCAATTCTCCCAGAAGGCATCATTGTAAACAGTAGAATTTACATGCATTAATTCCTATAGATGTACACTTTCTATTTTCTAATATTGTACCCACAACATTAGAAAAAAGATGGGTGCACATCTGATCAAACAGAGGGCCGAAATATACATTCTCATAAGGCATCAACATAAAAAAGTGGGACTTTACAACCCGCTACCTACACCAACCTTGTTGATAGCTACGCCCCTTTCTGCTTGTAACTATGCGTACCAAACAAGAGTTGGGGTAACTACAAATTCCGAGAAGACAAGTTTAAGAGAAGCATTTAGACCCACCCTCTCTATAGATACACCCCTTTTTATACTTGCAATATTCTAGCACCAAAATCAGAAGAGGTGTATGTACATCAAACAGGTTCTCTAAATATGATTTCTTAGAAGACATCATCTAAAAATAGAAGTCTTCTACACCTTTTTTTTTAATGGATTCCATTAGTCAAAAGGAAGATGAACTAAGCCATAAAGGCAATGGTCCACGGACAAGAATCAGCAACATACAAAGAGACCCAGTCCACCCCTTGACAAGGGCACCAGCAAAGATATTTGTTTCCCTAGAAACAAGCTTAAAATAATCAAAATCTACAACATCCCTTTAATTTCATTTACAATAAATTGCTGCTTCCAAGGAAAGGGCCATGACCAAGAGGCCCATGGTATGGCACTTTTTGAATCACCCTCAATGATAACCCATGGAACTTTCACTATGTTTCGATAAGCTTCAAACTGGCCTTGATAGCTTCCAATTCCACTTGATTTAGGTCACCTCTGCAAAGTGGATTGGAGAAAACCAGCTTGAGCCTGCCTTGATCATCCCTGACCACTCCCCCCATTCCAGACCACCCAAGATCCATCCAAGTTCAGCTTCCACCAACCTGCCTTGTGGGGAGACAGCAATCTTTTTCTTTTCTTTTTTTTCCCTAATGAAAAGATGACAAATTTCATTAAGAAGCCAAAACACAAAACAAAACAGAAACAGCGCCTCAAGCATAGACATCAGGTGACCCTCTCATCACCCAGCCTGGCAAAAACAAGCGCTGAGAGACTACAAGGACACTCTAGCAATCTTATCACATGACCAACAGCAATCTTTATTACATCATTTTTTACCTTGTTATCAAATCTGAAACAGACACTCCTTCATGAAAAGCAGAATAAACTCCTTTAAATTCCAACCATTGACAACCCCACTTGATAGGAGAAATTAAAATTTTCTCAACCATCTTAATTGATAAGTTTGCCTTCTCTTCAAAGGTCCTTCCATTTCTTCCCTCCCATATAGTAAATAGAATGGTGTGAGGAAGCATTCTCCACAAAATTTGACCACATGGTTTGAAAGGGCCAGCAGCCCAACTATTAACAGGATCCTTCATGCACAGGCATTCAATAATGGAAACGTTGGCCATAATGGCCAGCTGTATGGCCGCTATGATACGGGCCGTGATGGCCATCATGGCCCTGTAACAGTCAGAATTTTTTTAAAGGAAGAAATTGTATCAAACCGCAACAGTCATTACAGCCCCCGCAATGGCCATTACGGCTTAATGGGGGAGGGCATATTTCAGCACCGTAACGGACTGTTTCAAGGCCATTACGAGTCAATTTTTCTATAATGGCCGTTACAAACTTGTGAAGTGTAAAGTTAGCACCATTAACTTTATCTAACCGTTTTGGAATATGTTTCTCTAAATGATACACGAATACTGTTTGAAGCTCTACGTCAAGATCCTTCAACATCCCAAGCAGCAAATGATTAGATTAGGATCACATCTACCCTACATAAGTGCACAAATTGCACTACTCATTCATCATAATTCATATTGTTTATTTAGTTTTCCCTTCTATTCAAGAAATTTAATTAATGGCTTGTAGTTCATCACTCCCTGGAATGTACTCCTTCCCAAAACTAATAAAACCTTCCAAAGGACAAACTTGTGTCCAAATGTTTATATTCTGAATGATTCATTCCAAAACTCCAAAGCAAGCAAACATACCAA
>PVNU02001132.1:0-67424 GCA_003013855.2 Liriodendron chinense
ATGGTCAATCACCACTATTTCCTATGGTATAGTCCACCTAAGTTTTATATCAGCTTCATTTTTGAGATTGTTCCCTAAAATCATGTGCCAAAATGGATGGACAACATGGATATAGAATGCATACATCAAGGTGGGTCCCATAGTAAGGGGTGCTGTCTTGGGTGAGGAAGCGGATTGCATGGTGCAACACCCGCCATCAACCTATGTGGTGTGTTGAAGTCACCTAGTTATGTGGGCCCACCATAATGTATGTGTTATATTCACACGTTCATCCATTTTGTGACCATCATTTCGGGCATGGACCCAAAAAGAGGTAGATACAAAGCTATGTGTACTAAAAAAAAAAGCAGTGTAAACAATGATGCCCATGTTAAAACCTTTCTAGGGCCCGCCATAATGTTTATAATTTGCATCCAACCTGTTCATAAGGTCACACAGACCCTGGATGAAGGAAAAACACAAATATCAGCTTGATCCAAAACTTTTATGGTCCAAAAGAAGTTTTCAACCATGGGCATCATTGTCTCCATTGCTTTCTGTGGTGTGGTCCACTTGACCCTTGGATCTGCATATTTTTTGGGGTCATGCCCTAAAATGACATTGTAAAATGGATGGGAGTGTGGATATAATGGCCCGTTTGGCACCATGGATTTGAGGAGAAAGGTGGAGAAACTGGTTGCTTTATTCTGTTTGGCACCGTGGATTTGATGAGAAGTGGATTTGAGAGGAATCCAGGAGAACTCAAAAAGGCACTTTTAGCCCTTTTTCAAATCTCCCAAAAACGGTGAGATTTGAAGAGAAATCCTTCCAAGGTGGGACCCACCGTAATGTGTCCCTAACTATGGGACCCAACCTGATGTATATTTTCCATCCAACTTGTTGATAAGGTCACAAAGACCTGGATGAAGGGACCATACAAATTTCAGTTTAATCCAAAACTTTTGTGCATCATAAAGGTCTCACTCTCCATTTTTTGTTGTTTTATGGTTCACTTTAGATGTGGATTTGCTTTAGTTTTTGAATCTTGGCATAAAATGATATGTCAAAGTGGACGAATGGCATGGATTTAAAAATCGAGGCTAACGGTGGGATTAAAATTTACACCATCCATTCATTCATGTTTGATTTCTCTCCAAATCTGGGCTACCAAACAGAAAATCTGAAATGGATAAGAATTGGAATTGATGAGAATTCATGGAATCCACTTCTCCTCACTTCTCGTCAAATCCATGGTGCCAAACGGGCCATAACAATACATCATGGTGGGGCCCACCCGAGAAATGCACCACGTCCATCAGGTTCTGTAGGTCATTTTAATACGTGATCCTAATAATATAAAAATAGCCAGAAAACTAAAGTGGACCAGGCCAAGGAAGTTTTAGATCAGTCTAATATTTGTGTTTTCAATTCACCCACTTAGAATGATCTTCTCAACGGTTTAGATGGTTTATAAACATCATGGTGGGCCTAGAACAATTTCAATGGTCCCACTGAAAGCTTTAGATCTACCTATTTTTTTAGTTTATGTTCTAACATCAGCCGGCGAAATCGTGTGGATTTCTCACCAAAGTCTCACCGACGTAGTTTCCGACCACAGGAAATTTTTTGCGGGGCGGGTCAAAGTCAACTCGCATCCGATCTATTTGATTGGAACGCACGACCCGTAAACGTTTGAAAGTGCATGTGCGGACACCGCTGTAATGGAAGACCTTGGGGATGGAACGAATACAATGTGCGTTTTACATAGAATAGAGCCGGAACTGTTGTACTCGTGATTCAATACATGTGGCTCTTACTGGGTATACCACTAGCTTTTTATGCATGTGATGCATGAATCAATGGGTTTTGCCAGGGATTCTAGTATACAATACCCATTTAGCTATACCGGCGAACAGTTCATGTCAGGCCAGGTTTCAAGTGGAGGTGGATTGACGGAGACTGATCAGACTCTGTGGGTCCACCTTGATGTATGTATTTTATCCATGCTGACTCTGTTTTTCCAGCTCATTTCAAGGCATGAGCCCCAACAAATTGAAGGCAGATCTTAAGTTCATTTCAAATGGACTACTAGGAACCCCACAGGAAATTGAGGATGAACCGCCTTGCCGTTTAAATCTTCATGGGAATCTGATCAACTGGGCTGGACGGGCAAATAAAAAAAGCAATCCTCATGGGTGACCATTAGGAAGGTTTTTTTTTTATTAGTGGGAATTTCATTGTTCCCCACCATTTCCTATGGTTTTTGTAGTTCGCTTGATCTTTGGCTCTGGCCTTGCGTTCGGGATTTTCTTCCCTGATAATGGCCGGCGGGCAAAATCATCACGGTGGGGCCCCCTTGAATGAGGTTTACCATGGATTATCCTTGGTGACTTGGTCTCCAAGCACTGGCAACGGGCCCCATCCAGCCTTGTTGACACTCCTACCAAAGATCATAATCTCTGAGTAAACTGTGAGGCCTACCATAATTTATATATTTTATCTACTCCATCATCCATTCTACTAGATAATTTTAGGAGTACTTGAGCCCAAAAATTGAGGCATATCCAAAGCTCAAGTGGACCACACCACAGGAAACAGTGTGAATTGAAATGTCTACGGTTGAAAAATTCTTATGGGCCATAGAAGTTTTGGATCAAGCTGATATTTGTGTTTTCCCTTCATCCATGTCATTGTGATATTATAAACAAGGTTGAGATGACAATAAACATCACTGTTTGCCCTAAGAAGGTTTCAACGGGTGGAAATCATTATTCACACTGTACCTGTGGTATGGTCCACTTGAGCCTTTGATATACTTCAATTTTAGGTCAACCCCTAAAATGAGCTGACAAAACTAATGGACAGTGTGGATACACTAAATACATTCACGGTGGGCCGAACAGAGTTTACTCAGTACGGCAACATTCTCACGTGCGAAATAGTAACATTTAAGTACAAAATTGGATTTTATCAATTTAAGGCCAGACTAGATCAGGTGGGGGCCGTCTCAATTATTTTACTTGAACTTGAGATTAGAGCTGCTATGCTGCGACATAGGTTCCGGAGTTGGGTCTTAAGAATAGGGTCTTGGCAGGTCTAAGTCCAGCCCAGCCCAATTGTCACCCCTTTCTAAAAAAGGCCACGTATGTGTTGCACCATGATGTATGTGTTGCATACCCACACTGTTCATCCATTTGGAGAGATAATTTTAAGCCATGAGCCCAAATATGAGGTAGATCTAAAGCTTAAGTGGACTCCACCACAAAAAAACAGTGGGGATTGAATGCCTACCATTAAAAAAATTTTGGAGGCCACAAAGGTTTTTGATTGAGCTGATATTTGTATTTTCCCTTCATCCATGTCTATGTTAATTTATGAGTAGGGTGGATCTATAATAAAAATCATGATGGCCCCATGAAGGTTTCAAAGGCAGGCGTCATTGTCCCCACTGTGTTCTGTGGTGGGGTCCACTTGAGATTTGGATCTGCTTCATTCTTTGTCTCATGCCTTAAATTGATCTCTCCAAATGGATGGACGGTTTGGATATAGTACATACATCATAGTGGGCCCACAGAATTTGGATCTGCTTCATTCTTTGTATCCTGCCTTAAATGCCTACTACTGTGTCTATGGACATCTGGTAAGTGCTAGCTCAAATTAAACCGTTCAAATTACATAGACGGTTCATAATCTCTAAATAAGAATGATCCGACGATCCTAACCCCTTGTTAATGGACACGTGTTCGTTCAACTCAGTCTGGACCATTAACTATCTTTCATTTGGGCATCCATATATCACTATCCACTAATCAGCCATACAGGAAGTCGAATGAATGTAATACTCCGTAATAAAAAATTAACGGTTGATTTTAAGTAACTTTATGAGCCACTTGAACAATTTTCTTATTGTCCGGGTATAATCCCACTCTGCATGAGTATCAAAGTTATTCTCATTTGACGGGTGCCATGATCGATTGATCTTTAGCCGATGTGATACATCACTTTAATTTAACGGTCCAAATTAACCTGCGGCTAGCTGTTTGATTGGCGAATGCATCAAATGTCTCTTCATATGTGAGATCGGTTTCCAAAGTCTAACAGCATATTCACCCTCTAGAAACATCAGACTGATAAGATAATTGAGTGGGTCACACCTGTACAACATAAATGAACTGCAGAGAGGAATTTATTAACGATCCACACTCAATGTAAATGTGTGTCCCAGCTGTTAATCTTAAATATTGCGGAATAATTGGATCGTCTATGCATCAATAATGTAGATTCATAGTAATTTTAAAAGGCGTACTTGATTGTGAAGACATTCCCGACACCGTTGTGTTATCGAGAAGAACTCTTGGTCTTTTGCACCTTACACCTTTAGGAGAACTACTCAATAGGACTAGGGTTTTCTCTTGTATGTTAGCGGGGGGCCAAGACATATATTTATAAGAAAGATGGCCAGAGAAGCTTACCCATCACACTTCTCTCCAGGTCTCCACACCGTAGGTTTCCATATCCGATTTAATAACCGCATGTATATAGGGAATACAGTTCAAGCGTCCCACCCCAAACTTATTTGTAATAATCACAACTATAGTGGGGCCCACTAAATCACTCAATCTGAGTAATCAATGGTCATGATCTAAACCGATGATCATGTGCGGCTCACCTAATGGAGTCTTACACCAGCTGGTGGTCGCAAATGGCATCGTTTCCTCAAATGGGTAATCCAAGCATTTGATCCCATGCATATGAGGGCTTCAATCTTTCACACGTGTGTATGTCCAGTATCAATGAGAAGTGATCAGATACAGCCATAAGAGGAACTTTCTGTTGAGGGAAGCTAGGTGGGGCCCACTGTGATGTTTGTGAAAAATCCACATGGTCCGTTTTGCTGGATCATGTTAGGACACCATCCAATGTTGGTTCTAATCATGCGCCCAATGTTGGTTCTAATAGATGAAAATACAACAAAAAATTTAAAAAAATTAAAATAAGAATGTCATGTTACGATCACTGTTTTAAGGAGATATAACAATTTTCCTCCAAGATGAACGGATCCAATGCACTTAGAATCTCAGCCACATGAACCCATGCTTATACTAATTGGTCCAAACCAAGTATATGCAAGCTGCGTACTAAATGCATAAACAAAAGTATTCAATCAAAGACACTCCACAACACCGTACTAAATGCATGAACAAAAGTAGTAGGGCCGTGGACGGTTCGGTCGTTTCGGTTTTGAGGGAAAAATATCTAATCGAATCAACTTAGTCGGTTTTGAATATTTAACAACCGAACCGAATCGATGAACTATCACCAACCGAATCGAACCGGATAAATTCAAGTCGGTTTAATTTTGTCAGTTTATCGGTTTGGGCCTCAATCCAAAACTTTTGTGGCCCATTAAATGCTTCCAATGGTTATTCATCATTGTTTACAATGGTATTGTTTACTTGATTTGGATCTTCTCGAGGTTTGGAATCATGTCCTAAAATGATAGACAAAAAAGGATGAACGGAATGTATATACAAAACATACATCAAGGTGGGCTCCACACAGTTAGGATAACACCCACTGAACTGTTACTCTAATTCGCTCCCTCACTGTACTGCAAAGTCCGTGTCTACGTAAAATTCTTTTACTTGACATGTGGTAATTAATAATGTAGTTTAAATGGGCCCTACTATCATGTATTTGAAAAATCCACTCCAACTAGCAAGTGACTAACCCAATTTTAGGCCTAAAGATGAGAAACCAACGTCATCTTTGATACAGGCAGGCTACACAATTGGAAATAGTGTACAGGCCACATTACCCTCTAAACTCTTTTAATTTTCTTGGTGTGGCCTGCTTGAATTGCAGATAAAGATGATATTTCAGTCTTGAGCCTAACTTGGAGTGGCACCCTTACTGGTTAGAGTGGATTTCACGTAAATATTGAAGTGGGGCCAACCTCAACTTGTCACACACACACACACACACACACACACACACACACACATATCGGTTCAGTTCAGTTAAAAACGGTTTATAATTTTCACAAACCAACAACCGAACTGACACTCTCAGTTTTTTATATTAAAAAACCGACTCGACCCGAAATAGATTGGAAAACCGACTAAAATCGATCGGTTCGGTTGGTTTTATCGATTTGGTCAGTTTTTTGAATAGCCCTAAACAAAAGTATTCAATGAAAGACACTCCACAGCACTCCACAACACACTGCATGTCACGACCACGCCAGCATGCATGTGTGAGGCTGCTCCATGGAATATCCTTATTTTTCAATTTAGTAAGAGGTTTCAACAACTTTCCAACGTGGACTAAACTAAACACTAGTAACGCAAAAGGGTTAGCAAAAGATAGAAACCAATTTTTTTCTACATTTTTCAAATCTTTTAACCCTTTTATTCCAACGCTAAAAAAATAAGGTAAATTTAAAACTCATGCGGGCTCCATGACAGGAAACAACGGCCATTGGACGTCAACTGTTAAAACATTCTTAGAGCCACATAAATTTTGGAGCAGACTGATATTTTTGTGTTTGCAGCATATCTCGATAGGAATGACCTTATTAATAAGGTTGTAAATGACCAAGCTGAACCAAATACCACCGTGTTTGGTTTGAGTTTGATGACCAAAACTCAAGTTTGAGTTTGGGTTTGGTTTGTTTACTAATCAAAAGAACTCAAACGAGCTTTGATCGAACTGAACTCAAACCGTTCATGAATAGTTTGGTTCATTAACCACCCCTATATGCAACATTTTAAATGCCTCTGTAAATGAGATGTTGCACCTTCAAAATTCATTGTAAGTTGGATGACATGGAATGATCCACTTAAGCTTTGGATAGGTTTATTGTGGGGTCCACCTTGCAACATATATTCCATATCAAAAAAAGTAAAGACGGTGAGGCTTTTATTGTGGGGCCCACCTTGATGCATATATTCCATATCCACTCCGTTCATACATTTCATCAAATCATTTCATGGTAGAAGCTAAAAAATGAAGCACATCCAAATCTCAGGTGGACCATATCATAAGAAACAATGTTTTTTTAGTTATAAATGAACCCTATCAAGCCTAACCGAATCGAACTCATGCCTGTTTGAGAGTTTAGTTTGATTACTAATCGAACCTAAAAAAAAGTTTGAGTTTGGTTTGTTTGCTAATCAAACGAACACAAACAAGCTTTAATCGAGCCGAACTCAAACCATTCACGAATAGTTTGGCTCATTAACCACCTCTACTTATTAAGGGTATGGATGACACGTAAACATCACAGTGGAAGTCATGGATGTTTTAATGGGACGCATTTCCCTACCCACCTTTTCATTTTGTGCGGCTCACTTGAATTTTGGATTTATCACTTTTTGCCCATGTCCTAAGGGTGTGTTTGGTGCATGGACTTAAAAGGGATTAGGGGAGATTTGGTGGGATAAGATTTGCAACAAGTAGTAATTTTTGTTGCCAGTAGATTGTTGTGTAATTTGTGGAATACCACTGAATCCCAATCTATGTTTAGAACAAAGGACTTTCTTGCCCACATACCACCGAATCCCACATGTTCTGGACAAATGAATGAGTAGGGTGAATTTCTTGCAAACACCATGGTGGGCCCACCTATGGGGCATTTGGCGCATGGCATTAGATGGAATTGCATTCGGTACTGTGTAGATTTCATATAGCATTTGGGGAGGATGAGATTTGGTGGGAAGGAATTAGGTTTAGTCCCTCCATTGCTCCGGTTGATGTCTGCAAGTACTGTGGGTCCCACCATGATTATGAGTCTACAACCACACTGTCCATCCATTTTTCGAGATGATTTTAAGGCATGGGCCAAAAATTAAGGCAGATTCAAAGCTCAAGTGGACCCCACCATAGAAAGCAGTGGGGATTGAATGCCTACCATTGAAAACTTCTTGGTGGCCACAGAAGTTTTTGATCAAGATGATATTTGTGTTTTCCCTTCATCTAGGTGTGTGTGACCTTATGAGTGGGTTGGATGACAAATAAACATCATGGTGGGCCTTAGGAAGGTTTCAATGGTGGGCGTCAATGTCCCCATTGCTTTCTATTGTTGTTGTCCACGTAATCTTTGGATTTGCCTCATTTTTTGGGTCCATACCATAAAATGATATCGCAAAATGGATGGATAGTGTGGATATAATCTGAGTTCATCATGGTGGGGTCCACAAAACTAAGTGACCTCAACATACAAGGTAGGTTGGTGGGGCTGCGTGATTTTCGTTACTTTGCTCAATCCAAACGAGTTTAGACATGGGTATGGTGTTATCTTCATCCTGGAATTTGAAGACAACCCCTGACACCATATAATCATTGGGATTGGTCAATCCTATCCCAGCAAATCACGAAAAAAAATAACATTACAGTGCGCCTTAAAATGTTTTTAATGGTGGGTATTTAATCACCAGTGTTTTCTTGTGGTGTGTTCCATTTTACATTTGGATCTGTCTCAATTCTCAGCTCATGATCTAAAATGATCTGGAGCAATAGATGAACAGCATGGATATAACATATATATCACGGTGGGCCCACAGACCACTTTCCAGTACTAACCACCTCGCTACTTCGTTCCCAGGCAATCCGCGTGAGGAATCACCCTAGCTTGTTGCTGAGCCACATGTTTTAAAGATGACTACTCTTTGATGGAACATCCCTACCATCCAACCGTTGGATCCCACCGTGATGATCATCTGTGACAAAATCAGGCCCGTTGAAATGTCTGCAGAATAAGACCGTTGCTTCTCATTGATCCGGACGATGTGGCCCACCTGATAAGAGGACCAACCTGCTTCATGGTGGGGCCTACCATTGCATGGTACGGATGCCCTACAAAAAGTGTCACTCTAGTGGGAAATACGTACAGGTGGGGCACCAGTCGTTTTGAATCCGGATCCTCTGTTGAAGCCGGGCAGAGAACCTCAGCTTCTGCTGCTTTGATTGGTCTAGGTCATCCTGGCTGTGTCAGAACAGCTCAGACTGGCTGTCCAATCAGAAAAGTGATGAAGAGGGTTTCTCTGCTCGGTTTCAATTGAGGACTCTTTCGTTATTCTCGATATACAACGAGGTTATTGTAGTCCTTCCATTTTTCGAAACCCACGTCTTCGGCGGCGATTTCGGCGCCCCCAATCGCCGTGTAAGACATGTGGCCGCGTTGTATGTCAGACCGGAGGAAGCGTTGTCAAGAAATGCTACTAACACTCGCACGAATGTACTTTCAAATGATCTCACCTCACACATGTAAATATGTGGTACGAGTAAAATATCTGTTCCGATAGGAAGACGAATTTCACTGTACTCAGTCTATATATTTAAGATCAGATGAAAAAAAAAATAGCCACATACTTACATAGAATTTAAACCATTTGTTGAATTTTTAACCGTTCATTTGTTTTGTACGTGTGTGGACGGAATGTTGATCAGATTGCCTATTTCTTAACATGAGAAATAATATTTTTTGACGTATTTGATGGGTGCATACGATCTTTAACATGTTTGACTCTTTTTTAGGAGTGATGCGATGGCGCGCTCTTTCAAAATCCACTCGAGCAATTGCAGTTAAAGTCTTCTTAAACCCCAATTCTTAGAAGACTTTTTGTTTGAAAGTGAGAGGTTTGCCGCATCTTTGGGAGGTATACGTGCATTTCCGTTTCTTACAAGTGGGGCCCAGAGTTGGGTAATCCTGACCATTGCTGAGTCCAACCGCGTATGAAGCGTGCCCCAAAAATCTCCCACTTGGATGATCCCAGAAACTAATGGTAGGAACCTTTTTTTAGTTGAATGTGGAAGGGGTGGCACTGAGTCAGGTCGGCTCACAAGGCAACCTTGGGCTGGTCAAAAAGTGGGTTTCAAACCTTTCAGGCTGAACCAGCCTGTATAACTTAAATGGGTTGGGTCAAATGACTCAACCAAAACCATGAAACCAATTAAAAAAAACAATGTGTATAAATACATATGCACGCGATGAATGAATTCGTTGATTGTGAATGCCCAGGCATGCCTTTAGCACCACATTCCATTATTAAGGAGACGTTTGGATCTTAAGTTACTTAAGATAATTAGCTACTTACGGATTAAGTAGCAAATTTTCATTTCTACTTATTAAACTATAGTGATTAAGTAACTTTAAATGAAAAAGCTATTTATAATTGATCATTAACCAAACTTGCTTACCTCAAATAAGTTACTTATCTACTGCTATAGGTAGAAAAAGTAACTTATTTGGGGGTATCCAAATGAGCCCTAAATATGAGTGGTAGTATTGGGTCAGCTGAGCCTGATCCGATTACAATTAAATGAGTCAGGTCAGGTTTGGCTTGGGCTTAATGAATTTTAAGTGGTTGGGCCGGTTTGGTCAATGGTAATGGGTTGTGTCTTAAGATATGTTAGTGCCAATAAATAGGTAGGGGCTAGAAATGTGATCCATTTAATAAATGGGTTGGGGTAAGGTTTAAGGTAGGCTTGGCTTTGAATCCTATTGAATCTTGTTGGATTTTTTAAAATGTTGCATCCATACATGTCAGTTTTTCAAGGGATAGTATCAGAATACGGGTCCCTACACTTCGTTGCATGTGCCTGGCGGCCATTGAGAGGACTTATCAATGGATTTCATGCTTGGTTTTTCACGGACACAACGCAGTGTAGATTTGGTGTTCATGGTGGTAAATTAATTCTCGAAGATGCACTTCATCCCCTACAAGAAGACTCTCGATGTAACGACCTGAGATTTTGATTGCCTAAACTTGTGAATAATAGCAGGTTAAAATAATTAAATTACAATTAATAAATAGGACCTTGGGTTGGTTGGATAAAACTCTCTTGGTGGAGAGGGCAAACCAGTGATCAAGTTTTACCTCTAGCAGAAAAATTTATCTCATCTTATCTAGGGTTTCTCCTCTATAAATAGAGAGGATGAGTTGACATTCGTATCAAAGAAAGAGAGAGAAGGGATCATCGAGTCCTGCCTATAAATAGAGAGGAGTTGGCATTCATATCAAAAAAAGAGAAAGAGAGAAAAGAGAGAAGAAGGGAGAGAAGAGTCTTGCAGTTAGGGCTTAGATTCAGTAAGTCCCTAGCTTTTTTCCTTAAGTTTTCTTTTGGCTTTATCATAATCTTCTTCCGCGATCTAGCCAATTATGAACAAACTCGATCGGTCACCCATTCGTTGTATAGACCTGTGGGACGATCTTAGATCTAGATCATTATTATGAAGGAATATGATTGATAGGGGCCATCTAAGTGGGCTAGATCCAACCTGCACGGATCTTATAGATCCTAAGGCCAAACCATGCAGAAATCTCAGATTGATCGGATCCATAGGTGGGCTACATCAATTTGATCTTGTATCATAAGTGATCTTTGTGTGACTCAATGGGTGCATTTAACCCATCACAGCAATATGAACTGTTGGAAGTGGTTTTAGGGGTTAGATCATCCAGCGGGCCATCGAGATCTGGACAATGGCATGATCATGGATCATCTAAATATTTGATGTGCGATGGACGGTCTGAATTTGATCTATGATGATCTTAAGATAATATAAATTAGGGTTAAGAGTAAAAAGATGTAACTCGATCGATTTGAGAAATTGATCTGGGAGTTCTTCAATCGACTTAGGGAATGGTTCGGTTAATTAAAGAACTGCCTCTCAGCAAATTGTACTCTTGACCAAAGAAATGTTCGGTTGACCAAGGAAGACCTTCGGTCAACCGAGGGACCCCTTTCTCCAAAGTCTTGAACAATTTGTAAAATTGACTGAAGGAGCAAGCTGGCAATCCGCGTGCTTCCACCTCCTTTCATCCCAACCGTCCATGGGAACTATAGAAGCCCTCTTCTAGAAGAATCTCAGCCGTCCATTTCACTTCACTCGGATTAAGGTTTCATTATATAAGAAGATCTCAAGTTCTCTCTTTACCCTTTTTGATTTTGAAAACCTTAGGCAGTTATAAATCCAAAAAACCTTAGCACTGAAAACAATCCAGACCATCCACTACTACCTCTTCTTACACAAGAGAACCAGGGAAACTGGGTCCATGACTGCTTCTTCCAGATCTTTTGAAATCAAGCCACCACCTTTCATCGTCGAACCCACAGTTGAAGCATTACTGGAGTTCTGATTCTCCCTCTTCTCCAAGCTTCCTTGGGTCTATTAGAGCTGTGCAGTAGCTCCGTTTTGAAGAAATGTGATCTAGATCTCAAATCGCTATTTGAGGAGATGGTCTTCTCCATTGAACCTAGATCTCAATTATCCATGAAGTCGGCCGTGAGAGCATCACCATCTCTGTTTGTTGCTGACTGTTCAGTTAGAAAAGAAAGAAAGAACAGGTGGAAGAGGAGAGAGATCTCTGTTCTCATCATTTTGTTGAGTCCGGTGGACTGTTGATCAAGGTTGGATTGAAAGAAGAAGAAGATCTAGGGTTGATGCGGCAACTGAATTTCTGATTGTAGTTTCAAATAGTTCAACTCGATACTTGGCGATTCAGATCTGACTCGGTATAGCCCTGATCTGAGTCGGGTTACTCTTGTGAAGTAGGTCGGGTTTTCTTGTTCAGATGGTCGGTGTTCAGATCAGGTCTGTCCATCTATGAAACATAATCAAGAAGAAGTAGGAGAGGCTAGTCTCTGATGGTGTGAGTTGGGTGGAGTTGTTGCCCCAGGTTTGGCTGAGTTACTTGTCATTTTTAAAGGGGTGGTTGTGTTACAACAGTTGCTTGATTTGTGACCGTCTACCTCTACATCTAAGGTATGAATTTCTCCCAGTCTTTCTTGACTCAGTAAATAGCTAAGTTAGTATCATTCGTAGTGAGTCATGGCTGAGTTAGAAATCTGAGTTGATCACTATATTTCATAATCAACAGAGTTGTTTGTATTTTATCTTTCATTCGGTGACTGATTCATTAACTCAGTTCATGTAGTTGTTCTTAAGTTGAAGTTTAACTCAAATCTAGTTTGGTATGGGTTTTGGGTTCTAAGAAGTTAGGTGTTGTTTGATTCCAAGTTTGGTTCCAATTTCTCAAATTGGATTATGTTTTAGTTAGATTGAGTTCGTGAGTGCGTTTAGTCGGCACTAGCAATTCAGGTAGGTTGATGGGTGGATTCTTGCATCTTAAGTCGGTTCTACATTGGATTTTATAGAATCCTGTGAGTTTAAGACTCCTAAATTTCATGTGAAAATTTACTTAAGTTGAGTGAAAGCAAAGCGAGCTGGGCTTGATTTTGAATTGTGTCAAGAGATTAGGGCAGGTAATCTTGAGGATTGTAGGGTTTTACCTCAATTCCTTTGAGATGATTGATTGCTATTGGATTTTTCTAATTCTTATATAGATTACGCTATTCAATGCCCAAGTGAGCTGGATTTGGTTAAGTTTGTGTGGATTCGAATCAATTAGTAGAGAGAAGTTGATCTCAAAGCATGTATGTGAGTATCTAGCACCATTGGGAACCAATGCGAATATTGAGGTGAGGTTCTCACCCTTCAACTTTTCCATTATTTAATTAGTATCTTATCATCTAATTACATTACTTGCTATGATAATTGTCTTATTTAAGAAATTATTTATTTCCAAATAAGTGTTTCATGATAATCATTTTACAATAATTGTTTCATTATAATAATTATTTATAGAATTGTTACATTTAAATTGATCATTAATGATGTAACTTGGAGAATATAATTGTTTCTATAAATTGGATGGCATTCGAAAGTTTGGTTATGAAATAATATTTCATATATTTTAAATGTTTGCTTGTTTTCCATTTGGAGTTATAAAGTGGAATTAACCTTGTGGTGTCCTTGATTGGACTTGGTGGCTATGTGGCTTTTGTTGGGAAGACCCCTTTTGTTGGTGTCCATAAATAGATCTATTGCCCAAGTGACTTTGGTTGGAAAGAAAATACTTTTGTAGGAAACTTGGTATGAAATCAAGATAGTAAGGTATACTTGTAGAATGAATGACTACTTGGGTAGAGATTTTATATTAATGAGATACATGACTTTTTATGTTTGACATCTCATGGGTCGGGGATGGTGTTCTGAAATGTTATGTCCGAGTTGTCGGCCTATGCTGGGTTGCATGCACCCCCCATAGTGACCATGAGCTTTTAATTGCTTGTTTTGTAAATTGGACTAATAAAATCTGGTTAATCATACACACATGACATTTGCAGGTAATGTTGGTGATGAGCCACATTATTGTTCGTTTGATGTACATTGCATTGCAGGTAACATTGATGATGAGCCATGTTACTGTCGGTTTGAAATTTGCCAGCTGGATGTACATCCCTAGGCTGAAGAACATGTACATGCACACATTCATATAAATGAGATTAAAGTTGGAATGTATGGACTGAATGTGTAATTTTTTGTATTTGTAATATGAGTGAATTGTTACATTTGATTGTTTTAAATGTCATTTTTTGGAGGAATTGTATAAATTGCTTATTGTGCAATACATTATCATTGGTTGATCTTTATTTAACTACTATTATGCTTGGTAATTTTAAAGGATTTTTACCTCACTATGATAGTATTTTAACGTTGTCGAACTATATCAGGTGGTGCTGGTGACACTAGATGGGAGTTAGTTGGATTGTGCAACTCTAGTGTAGTTTAGATTCATTTTTTTTTTGTTATCTTTCAATTAATGTAAATTTTGAGACATTTAATTTGTATAAGCCCTATGGGCGCCACTTGTACAATTTAATATATGTTAGACATTGCATGTCTTGATCTGCTTCCATTGCGATTCTAAAAAAAATTATACTGTAAAGTGAATTTTTGAATATTTACACTCGGATTTTCAAAACTCGGGCTTAGCACTCGAGTAATGAAAACTGGGGTGTTACACTACCACCCGCAGATCGATAGGCAAACTGAAGTTGTAAATTGTACATTGGGGAACCTCATTCGGTGCATCTCAAGCGACAAATCGAAGTAGTAGAATTTGGTGTTAACCTAGGCAGAATTTGCATCCAATAACATACCAAATCGTTCCATTGTTAAATCTTCATTTCAGATTGTGTATGGGTGTTTACCTCGACATATAGTTGATTTGGTGTCATTGCCCAAACTTTCGAGCATGAGCATTGCTACAGAGAATATGACAGACAGAATCGTAGTCATTCATGCTGAAGTACAAGCTAAGTTGCAAGCTTCAAACGACTAGTACAAAGAACAAGCTGACAAGCATTGGCATGTGAAAGCATTTGAAGTGGGCAACAACGTGATGGTTCATTTGCGCAAGGAGAGATTTTTGAGTGGGACCTACAAAAAACTGAAGCATAAGAAGATTAGACTGGTGCTTATCCTCCGTAAGATCAATGACAATGCCCATGTTGTTGATCTTCTGGATGACATGGAGATCTCGCGTGCGTTCAATGTGGCAGACTTGTTCGAGTATCATGAGCAGACTTTAGAGGATAACTCTTGGATGAGTTTTTTTGAAGTAGAGGAGATTGATGTAGAGTGGGTCGCGACACTTACATGACTCGTCTGGACTAGAAGAAGGAGCCCAAGAAAAGACAAAATTCAGTATCGTTGATTGACTGATCGTCCGAATTAATTAATTGAAAATCCAAGAAATAGTTAGAGAGTTCATTAGACAAAATTTTCCATTGTCAATCAATCGAAAATTCCCTAAAAAATCTCAGTTTGGTCATTTGACTCCTTCATACGATTTCAAACATGTTTGTTTGATCGATCAATTGGTTCAATCAATTGACAGTCGACTCGGTTTTCCGTAAACTTGCATGTTTTTTTTTTAATTTTTTTTCTTTTCTATTTAAGACTTTTGCTAATTTGTTCTTAGGGTTTGTGTAACGCCCCAAAATTTCAATCTCATGGACAACACGATGGGTCGAGTTCCGGGTGTTAACCTGAATATGTTAAGTACATATTTCCACACATTTAATTGTCTTTCATATTCATAGCATTCACAGTATAATGACGAAAAAATAAAGTTCTTACTTCGCATTTTTCTACCCTATGTCCTCAAACAATGTTTTAAAACCATACAAAATATAATATTTTACTTTCTGTCTTTCTAAGGAAGACTCGTTACAAGTTTATATGGAAATAAATCTATCCTATATAACAAAACAAATAAACATAAATAATCTTCACAGCTTTATCATCCGCCATTTGCTGTCACGAACCTCCATATTCTTCATCCTGTAAGTCGGGTTCGTCTAACGGATTGTCACCTGCAACATCTGGATTGATGTTTTAAAACACCGTCCTAGGAGGGAGTAAGTTGTTCACGATCAACTCAGTGAGGGTTACCCCCTATGATTAGCATAATAATATTTAATCAAAATAATCATACCCAAACAAAATAAACATGAGAAAATCTTATTTAATACAATGCATGATATGCATGCTCTGGCTAAGGTATCCTGACTAAATGAGAACGGACTTATTCCACTCTTCTCAGTAGCCACTGAATCAGAGTCCACGATGAAGCGAGAATCTCCACAACTTCATGTTAGCAAACCTAGCCAATGGAGGTGATAGTTACCTACCACACTACCACAAGCTAGCGCTGTAGCGTCCGCAGGGCTGACCCACCAAGTCGGGTCCCGTGAACTCATGATTAGTTTCACCTTTAATTAAGTAGTTTAGCATCCAACCAATTTAAAGAAATTCAAAGGTCACTATGGGGGGTCGTAAGAAATCCAACATAGGCTGGCAGCTCAAGCTTAGTGTCCATATCAACAACCTCAGCTCATGAGATAACATTTATGAATAATGTCCACTCATTACCCCATGTTATGATTTAATCATACCTAAAGTATCATTGCCTTCCAACGAAGCTAACCTAAAACAAATCATTAGGGCTGTACATTGAGCTGAGTCGAGTGGAGGTGGGCTAAGCTTGGCTTGACTCGTCTGTGCTCTCCTCGAGTTCGAGCTCACCCTCAAGCTTACCATCGAAGCTTGCCTTGTTTGCTAAAACTTTCGAGGCAGGCTAGTGGATCGAGTCGAGTCGAGCTTGCTCCCACATCAATTTATTATATTTTTTACTGCAAAATACAAATTAAAAGTTAATAACATTAAGTTTAAGAAGTCACACATATATTAGGGGAGAATAGTATTTCTACAGGTGGGACCCCACCATTAAAATGACCTAGCTTTGATCGGTTTTTTCTTTGGCCAAGTCACACATGCATTGAATGCAGCCCACTAGTAATATTTTATGAACCATAATTAACACAATACATGCATAGCTCACCACATGAATGGACTGCCCTAATTATTGTGTGGACCATCTTCATGATGAGGCCCAGCTAATTCATGGATCAGATGCACCACCTCCCTCGTAAAATTACAATCAATAGCTGCATATGGTGTTTGGTCTAACCATAGCCCCTGTTTTGTAGAAATGTATGGTGTGTGGTCTCATCGTAGCACTTGTGTTTTTGTAGCGTGTAAAACACAACCACTGTGTGCTCACCATGTTTTGTACTTGAAATTACTCAATTCATCAGATATGCTCAACAGGGAATGTTATAACCTGAACAAAATAGTAGGATTAAGAAACCCCCCAATGTGTGAGGGTTTTATATGTCCTAAGCTTGGACCCTAATGTGTGTGTGGGGGAGGGGGGAGAGAGAACCAAGAAATAAGAAGATTAGGTTTTTTTTTTTTTTTTTTAACAAATATCTATATGAAACGAGTCAAGCTCGGGCTCGAGCCGAGTCGAGTGAACCAATGGTCGAACTTGACTCAATTTCTGACTCTACCTCCTAAATGAAGCTTAGCTTGACTTGTTCTACTGAGTTGAGTTGAGCCAAGGCGAGCTTTTTCGAGTCGAGTCGATCCAGTTTCTCGAGCTGACTTGGCTTATGACCAGCCCTACAAATCATACATGTATAGCATACTGATCCATCTCAAATAATATATAAACAAAAAAATCCTTTGGCCAACATCCAACATATTCTCATGGTCATGCTAAGACTTATTTTTCATCATGGACACCTCTCACGGGCTCCATCTCTTTACATTAATCTAGTTTATCGATATGGGGACAAGGGGTGTACATTAACGTAACATTCGCATACACAATCCCGTGACACATCACACATTATACATCATATTCATCATGATCATATAAGAGTAATAAAACTAAGCATAGATTTTATATGGTTCTCAGATTCACATGTATAGAGTCATAATTTCTTTTCCAAACAATTAACATAGTTCACGATACATACAAACCAAAAATTCAGCGTAAACACAATAAAACCTTCATACAATTTCATAATTACATACAGAGATTTCAACAAATCATACAACAAAACCCTAGATTCTAGGCATCGAATTGACAATATTATTATAACTAGGCTTAAAGAAAACCTTCACCTTAATCTAAACTTGAAAACCCTAGATGGAATTGATGGAGAAGATCTTTACACGAACCACGGCGACACGAGGAAGGTTTGGAAACGACTACACGTGTTGATGATAAAGGAAGAAGAAGAAGACGATTGGCGGGCAAGCTCTCTCTCTCTCTCTCTCTCTCTCTCTCTCTCTCTCTCTCTCTCTCTAGGCATGTAATGCTGGAATTTTGGTGGGAATATGAGGTTTAAGCAAGAGAAGGGAGAGGGGACGTGCGCACCACCCTTATAACAAGGGGTGGGATTGTACACCTTCCCAATCTCATTGGGATTCGCCAACAATGGTTAAAGGGATGATCTTTGAGAAATTCTAATCCGTTCACTACGTTGGGCATATATAAAGAGTAGAGTCAGAATATATAATTTTCTTGGTGATCTGAAATCTAGATTAGGCGATCTTAAAAAATGACATGACGGGTGCCAAAACAGACTTGATCTCAATTAATGGTCCACGCTTAATGATTAGGGCCCAAATTTGAAAGAAATGTGTAGTCATGATATGCAAACGATTGTACAAAGTTTGGTGGTTGATTGATGGTAGGGATGGTCTAGATTTAAAATTTTAACTTTTGACGAAAAATGAAGGGGTTGGCTTTTTGGTTCAACGGTGTAGAATTATAAATCGATGTCCAAATATTGTAAAGTCTCGTAATGATATAATGCTAAGATATGTTACAAATTTGATTTGTGATTGATGGTGAAAAGTGAGTTAATTGAAAGGCCTAAATTTGAAAGGAGTTGTTACTCGGTTATTTCCTAAAACGGGCTTAAAAAAGAGGCTTATTAAGGTGGGGCACTCACATCACATTATTAGTCTATGATATGGACGATCTAAGTCATTCACATGAAGAAAATATTCGACTACGACTAACCATCCACTTTCCTCACTCGATGGACATTAAAATCAAGGGTTAAAGGGTTGATTTGCTAATTAGGCCATTTATACTATAATCTAAAGGCTGAAAGTCAACATGTGTGGTTCATTTATGATAGATAGGCATGATATAAAATTTCACATTAATCAGATCATGAAAACCAAATGAACTAAAAATCAAGGATCTAAGTTAATGTGACCCATTAACATTTTTAGGCACTCAAGATTTCATATTTATACTCATTGGATCATCACGAAAACTCTAGAATAAGGGTTTACCACTAAGATAATCAGTTTAGTATGGTTGCTTTCCCGATTAGCTTCCTCAATCAACGACCAATGATGCTCCTAGGTTAAGATCTCCATGATCTAATGGCCATTTAAAAAATATAACTTTATGGTGTCGAGACATATCTAAAACTATGGCTACTTTTCGGATGGATTCGAAAACTATCTATCAAATTGATCAGAAATCGCGAATATGGATAGGCCAAAGGCATTATCATAGTTATTTTTAATATGAGACTTTTGGAAAACCGCACGGTTTTATGATATTCTATTCATGATCTTAAGCATATCTTACAAAATAACCTATATCGAATTAATCACGGATTATTAATTATTCATAAAACAAGTTAAAATTCTCGTTAATAACGAATTTTACACATAATATGCAGTATTATACTTTCAAAGCCATTTCCAAAAAATTTAGGGCGTTACAGTTTGTTTAGAGTATTTAAACTCTTTTAAGCTCGTTTTAGGGTAGCTTATTCATTATTCAATACAATTTCAACTTTGTCGTCTCTTTCTTCTTGTGGATTTGAGGTTTTCTCTTATAGATTTGAGGAAGCTCTATCAATGATTCTAGAGAGCTTTCTGGATTCAAGGTAATTATCCCTGAGGAAGACGGTGGTCGACCTCATCATATCTCTCCCCACGTCAATAGTTGATGGGGAGGGATTCAATACCACACCAGGCATAAGCTTTGGTGTGGTATCTAATGGTTGGAGTAGATTTTTATGCCTGGTGTGGTATCTAATGGTTGGAGTAGATTTTAGAAAATCCTCACAGTGGGCCTTGTAAATATCAAGGGTGGATGTCTTTCTCTCGACTCATTTGCTTTGTGTGGTCCACCTCTAATATGGCTTAGCCTGATTTTTTTTTCCATGACCAAAGTGGTTGTACCTACCACATAAAGTGGGTCCCATAAAAAATCAAGGGAGGTTGTACTTCTTCTCTTAACGATTAAGCCTTCCCAAAAACACAAACAAGATGACAATCTCTTAATTTTTTTTTTATGGGGCCCATCATGACGTTTCTATGAGATATACTCAAACCATTTGATTTTTAATCCCATGTTAGGTCACAGACAAAAAAATCGGGCCGATCTACAAGTTAGATGGGCCACACCAAAGGAAACAGTTGCAAGAGATACATCCACCCATTGATTCTTACAGGGATCAGTGTGATGGTTATATAAAATCTACTCTAAACATTAGATGCCACACCAATATCTATGCATAGGTTCCAAAACCAGGCCAATTCACGATTCAGGTGAGCATGTATCCTATACACTGTTTCCAATTGTGGCCCATTTGAATTAGGAATGGGGATAATTTTTGTTTCAGTGGACTAACATGGTGTGACATATAAGATGGTCCATTTGCATTTTACATCATCTCCGAGGTGGAGCCTGTTATGGGTAATTTCTCATAACTGACCCGAGGACAAAAGACCTCGAAATCCTACAGTAAGCCGAAGGTCTGCACTGATGACTTCACCCCCTTCAAGGTCAGATCGGAGAGGACCTAATCTGCCGAGCATACTAGAGCCGAACTCATCCCTTCCTAACGTTGCCTATAGATGATAGCGCATCCCCTCAAGATCGGAACCGTCCGAAAGATCAGAACGGTCCGAGATTCTCGCCCAGATTCCCGGAGAAAAGGCAAGATATGTGCCGTGATCTCAGCTCGATAACTCTATGATCAATGCCTATAAATAATCAGATTAACTCCAACGACAGGTAGGTTCTAATCTCTAGAACGAGTCATCTTACGATTATCAAAGGTGATTACTGATTTAGGCATCGGAGGGCTCACGGTTGGATCCCAGCCACCCCCCTTTACCATTTTCTGTGGTGTTTTGTAGAATTTAACGGAAGCCGTCGATCCAAACATCTCTACCGATTCATCCGAAGGATATCTCTTCCGACGATCTGTTCCTACATATACAAATTCCATCACCTCGTCTGCTGACCAGAAAACAGTATCAACAGATTGGCGCCGTCTGTGGGAACGACGACAAAAGTCTTTTCTTTACAGAATCCTTCGTTCTAAACAATCAATGGCCGGTGGGAGAGGCAATAGGAAGGGGAAAGCCCCGGTGAACGACGAGCTCTCCTACGAGCATCATTCCGAAAGTGAAGCACCTGTTCGTAATACTCCAATGCTCAACCTCGGCAGCTCGTCACACCGCCTCAATCTTCTGAGTGGACGGCAGAGGTCCCGAAACCGCGGGACCAGACTGTCCACATTAGAAGAACGGGTGGGAGGCGTCGCAGAGCAGTTTGGTGGGGTAGATAGACGCTTCGAGCGCGTGGACGGGAAATTGGACGAAATTACAGCCTTGCTGAACAGTCTAGTCCGACCCACACCTAACCTCGAAACCAACCCCGAATCTGGACTACCTCAGCAAAGTTCTCATCCACCACGCTCACACTCCAGCCGTCCGCAACACGACGAGAATGAAGTCGTGAGCCGAGCCTCCGCCTCGAGAGTTCGAGCGGCCACGGAACTTCCTTCTAATGATCTAAGGCACAGAATAGAAGAAAGAAGATCCGCCCGAGCTAGTCAAGATCAAGGGCGGATGGACGATAATATTACTCCCCTCGAAGCCGAGCTAAAAGAGCTTCGGGAGAGGATTGGTGATATCCAGCGAGCACAACTTGCCCGAGTGCCGACGGCAGCAGATGTTCTGGTAGACTCATCTGAGTCCCCGTACACTGATGAGATCCGCAACGAACCTCTCCCGAAAAGCTTCAAAATACCCCAGCTCAAGCAATATTCCGGGATAGGGGACCCGGCTGAGCACCTTGAAAACTTCAAGGTCCGAATGGAGCTCCATGGGGTTAATGGCCATATTATGTGTAAAGCTTTCCCGTTGTCTTTGACTGGCTCGGCCTGGACGTGGTTTCGCAATTTAAAACCGAAGTCCATCTCCTCTTTCACCGAGCTGAGCAGAGCATTCGCAACTCAGTTCATCGGAAGCACTGACCCGAGGAAGCATTCGACGCACCTCGCTGCAGTCAAACAGAAAGACAACGAATCATTGAAAGATTACCTCTCACGATTCAACGCTGAAGCGGTTTAAGTGGAGAACCTATCCCAAGATGTACTGCTACACACAATGATAGGAGGGTTGCGGGATGAGAAGTTCCTCTGGTCAGTAGGGGAACAGCCCCCTCAATCAGTTGCTGAATTCCTCGATCGAGCTGCGAAACACATAAACGCAGAAGAGCTGGTGAACGCTCAGGGGTCGTCTCATAAGAGGAAAGAACGCAAGGAAGAAAGTAGCACTAAACGACATCGTCCAGATCGCCGATCCCCGAACTCAAACGCTAATCCACGCGGAGCCAAAACTTCGATTCCAAAATTTGAGAAATATACTCCGCTCAAGACGACCATCGAGCAAATATTCTTAGCCGAGAAGAACAAACAGGCGTTCGGACGACCAGCGAAGATAAAAACCGACCCCGACAGAAGGTCAAAATCCAAATACTGTCTATACCATAAAGATCATGGTCATAACACGGTGGATTGTTTTGACCTGAAGCGACAAATAGAAACGCTGATCCGGCAAGGATTCTTGAAAGAATACATCGCCCAACGTCCCGATAACGATAGAACTTCAGGTCGGGAAGAAAGAGGGGAGCCGGTCGACAATAACCCTATGGAAGAGATCCATGTGATCTTCGGAGGGCCTACCACTGGAGATTCTGGCAATGCCCGTAAATCCTATGCTCGTCAGGCACGGACATCCGAGCCAGCTTGGCAGGTGAATTTAACCAGCAGACCCACAAAAATTCCTAAGGTCGCCCAACGCATGATATCTTTCTCCGAGGAAGATGCCAGAGGAATAATACACCCGCACGATGACTCTCTGGTAGTATCGATGGTAGTCGCAAATAAGAAGCTCCACAGAATGATGGTGGATACAGGGAGTTCGGTCGACATAATATACGCTTCGGCATTTGACAGAATGAAGATTGATCGATCTAGATTAAGACCGGTCAAAACAGCCCTAACCGGATTCACAGGAGATTGTATCATGCCTGAAGGAGAAATAACTCTACCGGTCACTGCAGGAGATGAGCCAAACCAGAAAATGATCATGGTCGATTTTTTGGTCGTCAACACTCCCTCGGCATACAACGCGATCGTCGGCCGACCCATCTTACGAGCTCTAAAGGCTGGCATCTCCATCTATCATCTGGCCATGAAGTTCGAAACTGAAGATGGAATCGGTGTGATCCGAGGAGACCAGCAAGAAGCTCGTCGGTGTTATGAGCTGACCCTGCGCGGAAAAGGCAAAAACCCGATATCCGCCATCTCACATGCAGCCCCCCTGGATCCCAGGGAAGAAACGAAAGAACGTGGATCACCAGCTGAAGATTTGATAGAGGTCCCTTTGTCAGAAAAGGACCCGAGCTTGGTCGTCAAAATCGGGTCTCAACTGAATGACGACATCCAAACGAAGATGATCGCCTTTCTGAAAGAGAACGCCGACGCCTTTGCATGGTCCCATCAGGACATGCCCGGTATAAATCCCGAGATAATGGTCCACCGACTAAACGTGGACCCGTCCGTCAAGCCGGTTCGTCAGAAAAGACGAGCCTTCAACACAGAAAGATATGCCGCAATTGAAGAAGAGGTAAAGAAATTGCGTCAAGCAGGTTTCATTCAGGAAGTCCGCTATCCCGATTGGCTCGCCAATGTCGTCCTCGTCAAAAAAGCCAACGGGAAGTGGAGGGTTTGCATCGACTACACCGACCTCAACAAAGCCTGCCCGAAGGACAGCTTCCCGTTACCGAGAATAGATCAGCTCGTAGATTCGACCTCGGGTCACGAGCTTCTCAGCTTCATGGATGCGTACTCTGGGTACAATCAAATCCAGATGCATGCCCCCGATAGGCAAAAAAACGGCGTTCGTCACTGACCGAGGACTGTATTGCTACAAGGTGATGCCTTTCGGGTTGAAAAACGCCGGAGCAACGTACCAGCGTTTGGTCAACAAAATGTTCGCAGAGCACATCGGCAAAACCATGGAAGTCTACGTGGACGATATGCTCGTAAAAAGTCTGAAATCAGAAGACCATATCGACGACCTCCGGGTTATGTTCGGAATCCTGAAGAAATACGGGATGAAACTCAACCCGGGAAAATGCGCCTTCGGAGTAAGATTGGGAAAATTCCTCGGGTTCATTGTGAATCAAAGAGGAATTGAAGCCAACCCTGAAAAGATCCGGGCGTTGGTCGAGATGAGTTCGCCAACCACCGTGAAAGAAATACAAAGCCTCACGGGGCGAGTCGCCGCACTCAACAGGTTCGTATCCAGAGCTATCGACAGATGCCTCCCGTTCTTCAAGCAACTTCGCAAGTTGAACGAGGTGGCCTGGACGCCAGAATGTGAACAAGCCTTCCAGGACCTAAAGGCGTACCTCGGTTCACCTCCGCTACTGTCCAAGCCCGCACCAGGGGAAGAGCTACTGCTATATCTGGCCGTATCCACCGCGGCAGTAAGCTCGGCCCTAATCCGCAATGACCGAGGTATACAAAGACCAATATACTACATCAGCAAAGCTCTCCTGGATGCAGAGACCCGTTATCCTAGCCTAGAAAAACTGGCTCTAGCTCTAATTACAACGGTGAGGAAATTACGCCCTTATTTCCAAGCACACTCGATAGTGGTATTAACGAACCAGCCTTTGAGGCAGATACTACAGAAGCCGGAAACTTCGGGTCGCCTTGCACACTGGGCCATCGAGCTCGGAGAATTCGACGTCCAGTACCGACCCCGCACGGCGATTAAGGGGCAGGCTGTGGCTGATTTCATCGCCGAGCTTACCGACCTCTCCGATCCTGAAACTAATGCCCCCTGTCAAGATAACATGGAAGGACCGAACCCAGTAGAAGATTCGAACTGGTCGTTGCATGTCGATGGATCGTCGAACTCGCAAGGATGTGGAGCGGGAATAATCTTGACTTCCCGTGATGGCATAAAAGTCCAGTATGCCCTGAGGTTCGGTTTCAAAGCTTCAAACAATGAAGCCGAATATGAAGCACTTCTCGCCGGATTACGGCTAGCCTCGGCAGTCGGAATCCGATGCATCACGGCATACAGCGACTCACAATTGGTCGTGGGTCAAGCAACAATGGAATATCAAGCAAAGGGAAAAAAGATGTCCGCGTACCTGCAAAAATATCGCGAGTTATCAGCTCGGTTCGATCGTTGCAAAGTTGTCCGAATACCGAGAGGTCACAACACCCACGCGGACTCCCTCGCGAAGTTAGCGTCGGCTGGAGACGACGAACTGGGACGGGTCGTCCCCATTGAATTCCTCCCCCAAAGAAGTATCACGGACAACGTTAAAAATGAGGTATGCGCTGTTTCAACTGAGCCTGATTGGAGAGACCCTATCGTCCGTTTCCTACGGGAGAACATATTGCCCGAAGGAAAAATAGAGGCAAGACGAATCCAGTATAGGTCAGCTCGGTACATACTACTCGACGATATATTATACAAGAAGGGTCTCTCGTTGCCATATCTCCGCTGCCTCGGACCAAATGAAGCCGACTACGTCTTAAGGGAAATCCACTCCGGCGTATGTGGAAATCATTCTGGGAGTAGGGCATTAGCGCAAAAAGCAGTTCGCCAAGGTTATTATTGGCCGACGATCCAAAAGGACGCCCGCGAGATCGTCAAGCGATGCGACAAATGTCAAAAGTTCGCATCGATTCCTCACTCACCTCCCGAAGAGCTCACTCCTATGTCCGGACCGTGGCCCTTTGCACAGTGGGGGGTCGATATCATTGGTCCTCTCCCTACGGGCAAGGGACAGGTCAAGTATGCGATCGTGGCCGTCGATTATTTTACGAAATGGGTCGAGGCAGAACCGCTTGCGAAAATCACCGAGAAGAAAACAACAGACTTCATCTGGAAGTCGATCGTATGTCGGTTCGGTGTCCCAAACACTATCGTCACCGACAATGGGCCTCAGTTCGATAATACGAAATACAGAGAATTTTGCCAGAACTTGGGTATAAAGAATGTGTATTCGTCTCCTCATCATCCCCAAGCCAACGGGCAAGTCGAGGCTATCAACAAGATTATCAAGAATCATCTCAAAACAAAACTCGGTGAATTCAAAGGAGTTTGCGCCGAACAGCTTCCCGAGGTGTTGTGGGCATATCGGACCACAGCTCGGTCAACAACAGGGGAATCCCCATTCTTCCTGGCCTTCGGAGCAGAGGCCGTAGTCCCGGTCGAGATAGGGCTACCAAGTAACCGTACCAATAATTATCGACCCGATCAGAATCAAGACGAGCTTCGAACTAACCTCGATCTGCTCGACGAAGTCAGAGAAACCTCCCAAGTTCGGATCGCAGCATATCAACAGCGCGTTGCGAGATTCTATAATTCCCGGGTGAAAGAAAGACGGTTCAGGGTGGGAGACCTCGTCCTACGGCGGAACGTACGTGAGAAGAAGGATAAGATTGCGAGCACATTCAATCCAAACTGGATTGGACCCTACAAAGTTATTAAAACAGTTCGGCCTGGAACTTATTAGCTCGAAGATTTACAAGGTCATGCTCTACCTCATCCATGGAACGCGGAACATTTGAAAATCTACTATCAATAAAAGCACATTTTTGTTGTTGAGGTACGAACAGAGGCTAATTTCGCCCGCAGTCGTATATGAGCTCCAAGCTTCCATTATTTTTGCTAAGTCCTAAATACTTCGGCTACGATCTAACTTGCTCGGCTACGAAGTAAATGGATTTATTATTTTTGCTAAGTCCTAAATACTTCGGCTACGATCTACATGCTCGGCCACGAAGTAATTTTTGCGGCAATGTACAAAAAAAATCTGACAAAGTGCAAACACAGATCAGAAAAAGAAAAAGTAATTCATTTCATAAGACCATGAAAAGGTTAGATTACAAAACAATTACAAAAGGCCCTAGAAACGGGCTACATAAAAAACCCTAAGGGGCAGAATCAGCGGTAGGCTGTAACGACCCGAGATTTTCGACTCTCGTGTATAACACGACGGCCGAATTCCCAAGTAAATCATGGACTAATTGATTTGTTAAATAATGAAATATAGTATTCAAGCACAATGGCGGAAACAATTATCATCTTATTCTATCAAACTTACTACGTCATCATCAATGTTTAAATAAGGGAACCAACCAATATCCATACTGATTAATTAAAATACAAAACCATGTCTTCTCTTGAAGACTTATTACAATTCCATAAATTTATCAACTACTCAAAAGAAATATTTAATACATGATAACATCAATTAAGTTTATCTGACATCGTCATCCGCCATGTGATCATACGAACCATCGGACTCTTTTCCTTAAAAATCGGGTTCAATACCTGGATCTTCACCTGCATCACCTAAATTGTGTTTGGGATAGCGTTAAACGCTATCATAGTGGGGAATATTCCCTCCAAGACTATCAAGAATAACAATGTACAAAACTCAGAGTAACGCAACACAATAATATCTTTATTCAAACAAAACAATCAAGTAAAAATCTTTATTAATGCGATGCATGGAATGCATGCTCTGGCTAAGGCACCCTGGCTAGAAATCATAATACATGAAGTGGGAGACTCCCTGTTACGACTTCATGCTAACCACTAGTCACCAGAGGTTCCTGGGACGCACAAGCCCATAGTTTTGCCCGACCACGTGAGAAACGGGACGCTCATAGCCCAAATCTACACGTGACAGTGTACGGGAGAAGTAGGACGCTCTAGCCTATTCTCAATTCCGTACACCCACATGGAGCCAAGTGAATGCATGACTTTAGTTTCTCCTTTATTTAAGTGTTTTCGCATACAACCGATTTAAATAAAACTCAATGGTCACTATGGGGAGTCGCAAGCAACCCAGCATAGGCCGACAGCATGGGATTAGTGTCCATAGCACCAACCTCGGCTCATGAGAATTTGTATACCATTAGTGTCCACTCATTGTCCCGTTTTATGATTTCATCATGTCCCAAAAAGCCAATGTTGTACATCATGACCAAATTTATTAAAATACTCATATAATGTAAATGGATCAAATCAAGCATCATGTACATGTAAGGATCCATTGACAAACAAGCAATTTATTCTCTCTGTTAAGTCAAGAGATATTCTTCCATCATGGACACCTCGCATGGGTTCCATCTCTCTACATCGAATAATTTTACCAACTTAAGGACAAAGAGTATACAATAATGGGATGTCCATATGATGATCTTATACACATATTTCATATCAAAATATGAAAACCAATGTTACTTGTAATACATGGACTAAGAAAATAAGGGCATAGATTTTACAGAGATAGATAACACAAATACACATGCTTCTTAGTAAAAAATCTAAATAAGGAATCACATCATCATATAATGATATTCATTACAAATCCCACATCAAACTTCAAGTTATATGGATAAGTAATTCAAAACAAAACAACTTCACATGCCACAAAAGAAACTTATGATAATCATGATATTATTAATGAAAGGCTTGAAGGAAAATCCTCACCTTAGGATGGACTTAGAAGAAGATGGTTGTAGAAGATCCTAGTCGCTGGAAAAATATGAGAAAGAACTCTCTTCTTCTTCTTCTTATTCTTCTTCTCTCTCTCTCTCTCTTTCTCTTTCTCTACGGCATGGAGGCTAGGGTTAGGAGAAGGATTTGAAGGTGCGTAGTAGAAATATGGAGAGGGATGTGCACGCGAGGTCTTGTGTAACAACTTCTTGAGTTGGGTTTCTCAAATCTCAATATTCAGATGATCTATGATCAATTCCAATCCATTCATCTTATCAAGCTCGAAGAGTAGAGTCAGAATACGTAAATTTCTTGATGATCCACATTCTAGATTGGCCGATCCTTCAAAATGGCCTAACGGGTGCTAAAATGGGCTTAATCTCAATTAACGGTCTACGCTTGATAATCAGGGCCCAAATTTTGGAAAAATATGTAGTCATGATAGGCAAACAATTGTACAAAATTTAGTAGTTGATTGATGGTGAGAAATGCCTAGATCTGAAATTTCAACTTTTGGCGGAAAAGGAAGGGGCTGGTTTTGTGGTTCAACGGTATAGGATTATAGATCGGGGTCCAAATTTTATGTAAACTCGTAGTCATATGAGTATAATAAGTGGTCCAAATTTGAGAAGCGATTGATGGTGAGAAGTGGGTAAATTGAAAGGTTCAGATTTGAGAAGAGTTGGTAACTCGTTAATTTCTAAAACGGGATAACTTCGCGCGTAAGAAAGATGCTTATCAAGGTGGGTCACTCAAATCACACTATTGGTCCATGATAAAGACAATCCAATTCACTCATATGAAGAGAAATATTCAACTACGACTAACCATCTACTTTCCTCACTTGATGGACATGAAAATCAAGAGTTAAGGGCTGATTTGACAATTGGACCACTTCTACTATGATTTAAGGGCTGAAATTTGACATGTATGGTTAATATGTGCCCAAATGCTTAAATCCAGGGTTTTGCGTGAAAGTGATTGTCAGAAACTATAATACTTAAAAATGGCATCTTAACTTAAGTTTAACTAATGGCATTTTCGTAATTATCTGAAAAGTGCGTGATTTTTGAAATCTGATCTTTCTACGATGTTTATGGGATCATTTTAAGCAACTTTTGTAAAGGGTCCCCTATCGGATCTCCTACGGATGTCCCGCTATTCGCAAATCAACGGTAAATGTATGATAATTAATAAAAAATGAATTTTCAAAAATTTTCAAATAAATGTCGAAAATCTGGGGCGTTACAAACCACCCCCCTTAAAAACAAACTTCGTCCCCGAAGTTTCCTTAGCATCGTCGATAAAAGATTGAAGGCCATCTCACTTCATGACTTCTCGCCTAACTTTCTAAACTATTCCGGGTCAGACGCGATCACAATCCACCCCCCTTAAAAATAAATCCGTACTCGATATCAATTTTTACAAGTTCCCCCAAATTTCTTTCCTATCATGCTTCCACTGCGCACTCTGATTCCTAGATGGTTCTGAATATATTGATTGGTCTCTCAAATCATTCAATCATCTAGCGCCCTAATATTTCTCAGGTTTGGGTAGGTGTTCTTATAGTCAAGGATCTAAGATGATTAGGGTTAGATAATTATCAAGGATGTCTGATCGCTAACGAAATGACTGATCAAGAGTTTAAAAGATAGATCTGGGTTTGATTAGGTTGGCATGATCGGATGGTCACTTGAATGAGTGGATAAACAAGCGGATAACAAAGTGAATGAGATATCATCGACAGTTCTTTAATAGTTGAAAGTGCGACAGAAAGGTGAAGTTAGGAATACCGTATTTTAGCTCTTTATAGAATCTAAGTGGCTAAGCTTCTACGTCCTAGGGTCGTCTATACATCTATCTTATTTTAGTCATCCAAAGAAAACAATCACACACATTCCAAGAGAATGTATAAAAGTCGTCCAGTTAGAACAAGGATGCGATTTGTATTGTGTCGACATCACGGGTGAACAGTTCAAGTAGATTCGGATCCGATACTTAGATCTTCTACTCGCATTTGAGCATTGAGTTCATTAGTATCCATTCGAAATTCCGAGTGTCGACCATCGGGATTTGAACGAGGATCAATCCTTTACACAATATATTAGGTATGGTTTTGCCCTCCCGTGTGGCCGATTTAGTCTAACATTGTGGGGACCTTCATGTATTCTCCAACAAAGAAAACATCAACAAAGATCACTAAATTGAAATCCAACAATATAAAACATTAAAACCTTACGAGATCCTATTTACTTTCATTGTTAGACATGGTCGAAGATCTATGTGAGGGATTAGTAAATGGCATTTTATGGTTACGATAATCTACTTTAAGTAAGAGGGTTGGGCCTAAAATTCATAGGGATGTATGAGAATATGCTAGGAAGTATTTCTAAGGGTGCCATCTTACAATAACCAAGCCTAAACAAGGGGTTTAGAGGTTTTCAAAGCTAAGGAACTAGGACAGTGTCGAATCTGGAACACAGAACTTATAAGCGCTCTTAGAATTTTATCTCTCAAACCGAACGTGCTTTTTGCCTGAAATTTGGAGGGTAATCTAAAGGTTATGTGAAAAAACACCCTAATTTTTCTCAGAATGAAATTCCTATGGTAACATATGATTCTGACCTCTAAAAGTCTGAAAAATGTAACAGTCCAGCAGTTTTCAACGCAAGATTTTTTCTACTAACAAAATTTTCACGATTTATCTAAATGTCGGATTGATCTGAAATTTTATGAAAGTGTTGGGTAATGAGTTAGAAATATGTATAAAAAGTTCAAAAATTTATCAATTCTTAAAATATAATTATTAGTGGTGACATTGCCAAAGGATCAGGAAATTTGTCCTAACAAAAATAATTTAAAATAAAATAGTTATCCTTAAAATTTGAGGGAGATAAATCCCATGACTTAGCGTAACGCTGATCTAAATATGAGAAAATGATGAGAGCTCCAAAACTTCTAGAAAAAGTGAGAATCCACTTCTCAAAAATCCTAAAATTTCATATTTTTACGTTCATCGGCTATCCTAATGATTTTAAGGGGCCTATGTTTGAGTCTATAGATTCATAACATCTCATGCATCCAATGAGGGATGAACCTAGGTGTTTTTGTTTCTATTTCATGGGAACCTAAGCCCTAAGGGAAATTTATTATGAAAATGGTTGGGCTTCTCACCCAGAGGTCCCGATTGTGCTCTGATACCAACTGTAACGACCCGAGATTTTCGACTCTCGTGTATAACACGACGGCCGAATTCCCAAGTAAATCATGGACTAATTGATTTGTTAAATAATGAAATATAGTATTCAAGCACAATGGCGGAAACAATTATCATCTTATTCTATCAAACTTACTACGTCATCATCAATGTTTAAATAAGGGAACCAACCAATATCCATACTGATTAATTAAAATACAAAACCATGTCTTCTCTTGAAGACTTATTACAATTCCATAAATTTATCAACTACTCAAAAGAAATATTTAATACATGATAACATCAATTAAGTTTATCTGACATCGTCATCCGCCATGTGATCATACGAACCATCGGACTCTTTTCCTTAAAAATCGGGTTCAATACCTGGATCTTCACCTGCATCACCTAAATTGTGTTTGGGATAGCGTTAAACGCTATCATAGTGGGGAATATTCCCTCCAAGACTATCAAGAATAACAATGTACAAAACTCAGAGTAACGCAACACAATAATATCTTTATTCAAACAAAACAATCAAGTAAAAATCTTTATTAATGCGATGCATGGAATGCATGCTCTGGCTAAGGCACCCTGGCTAGAAATCATAATACATGAAGTGGGAGACTCCCTGTTACGACTTCATGCTAACCACTAGTCACCAGAGGTTCCTGGGACGCACAAGCCCATAGTTTTGCCCGACCACGTGAGAAACGGGACGCTCATAGCCCAAATCTACACGTGACAGTGTACGGGAGAAGTAGGACGCTCTAGCCTATTCTCAATTCCGTACACCCACATGGAGCCAAGTGAATGCATGACTTTAGTTTCTCCTTTATTTAAGTGTTTTCGCATACAACCGATTTAAATAAAACTCAATGGTCACTATGGGGAGTCGCAAGCAACCCAGCATAGGCCGACAGCATGGGATTAGTGTCCATAGCACCAACCTCGGCTCATGAGAATTTGTATACCATTAGTGTCCACTCATTGTCCCGTTTTATGATTTCATCATGTCCCAAAAAGCCAATGTTGTACATCATGACCAAATTTATTAAAATACTCATATAATGTAAATGGATCAAATCAAGCATCATGTACATGTAAGGATCCATTGACAAACAAGCAATTTATTCTCTCTGTTAAGTCAAGAGATATTCTTCCATCATGGACACCTCGCATGGGTTCCATCTCTCTACATCGAATAATTTTACCAACTTAAGGACAAAGAGTATACAATAATGGGATGTCCATATGATGATCTTATACACATATTTCATATCAAAATATGAAAACCAATGTTACTTGTAATACATGGACTAAGAAAATAAGGGCATAGATTTTACAGAGATAGATAACACAAATACACATGCTTCTTAGTAAAAAATCTAAATAAGGAATCACATCATCATATAATGATATTCATTACAAATCCCACATCAAACTTCAAGTTATATGGATAAGTAATTCAAAACAAAACAACTTCACATGCCACAAAAGAAACTTATGATAATCATGATATTATTAATGAAAGGCTTGAAGGAAAATCCTCACCTTAGGATGGACTTAGAAGAAGATGGTTGTAGAAGATCCTAGTCGCTGGAAAAATATGAGAAAGAACTCTCTTCTTCTTCTTCTTATTCTTCTTCTCTCTCTCTCTCTCTTTCTCTTTCTCTACGGCATGGAGGCTAGGGTTAGGAGAAGGATTTGAAGGTGCGTAGTAGAAATATGGAGAGGGATGTGCACGCGAGGTCTTGTGTAACAACTTCTTGAGTTGGGTTTCTCAAATCTCAATATTCAGATGATCTATGATCAATTCCAATCCATTCATCTTATCAAGCTCGAAGAGTAGAGTCAGAATACGTAAATTTCTTGATGATCCACATTCTAGATTGGCCGATCCTTCAAAATGGCCTAACGGGTGCTAAAATGGGCTTAATCTCAATTAACGGTCTACGCTTGATAATCAGGGCCCAAATTTTGGAAAAATATGTAGTCATGATAGGCAAACAATTGTACAAAATTTAGTAGTTGATTGATGGTGAGAAATGCCTAGATCTGAAATTTCAACTTTTGGCGGAAAAGGAAGGGGCTGGTTTTGTGGTTCAACGGTATAGGATTATAGATCGGGGTCCAAATTTTATGTAAACTCGTAGTCATATGAGTATAATAAGTGGTCCAAATTTGAGAAGCGATTGATGGTGAGAAGTGGGTAAATTGAAAGGTTCAGATTTGAGAAGAGTTGGTAACTCGTTAATTTCTAAAACGGGATAACTTCGCGCGTAAGAAAGATGCTTATCAAGGTGGGTCACTCAAATCACACTATTGGTCCATGATAAAGACAATCCAATTCACTCATATGAAGAGAAATATTCAACTACGACTAACCATCTACTTTCCTCACTTGATGGACATGAAAATCAAGAGTTAAGGGCTGATTTGACAATTGGACCACTTCTACTATGATTTAAGGGCTGAAATTTGACATGTATGGTTAATATGTGCCCAAATGCTTAAATCCAGGGTTTTGCGTGAAAGTGATTGTCAGAAACTATAATACTTAAAAATGGCATCTTAACTTAAGTTTAACTAATGGCATTTTCGTAATTATCTGAAAAGTGCGTGATTTTTGAAATCTGATCTTTCTACGATGTTTATGGGATCATTTTAAGCAACTTTTGTAAAGGGTCCCCTATCGGATCTCCTACGGATGTTCCGCTATTCGCAAATCAACGGTAAATGTATGATAATTAATAAAAAATGAATTTTCAAAAATTTTCAAATAAATGTCGAAAATCTGGGGCGTTACAAACCACCCCCCTTAAAAACAAACTTCGTCCCCGAAGTTTCCTTAGCATCGTCGATAAAAGATTGAAGGCCATCTCACTTCATGACTTCTCGCCTAACTTTCTAAACTATTCCGGGTCAGACGCGATCACAATCCACCCCCCTTAAAAATAAATCCGTACTCGATATCAATTTTTACAAGTTCCCCCAAATTTCTTTCCTATCATGCTTCCACTGCGCACTCTGATTCCTAGATGGTTCTGAATATATTGATTGGTCTCTCAAATCATTCAATCATCTAGCGCCCTAATATTTCTCAGGTTTGGGTAGGTGTTCTTATAGTCAAGGATCTAAGATGATTAGGGTTAGATAATTATCAAGGATGTCTGATCGCTAACGAAATGACTGATCAAGAGTTTAAAAGATAGATCTGGGTTTGATTAGGTTGGCATGATCGGATGATCACTTGAATGAGTGGATAAACAAGCGGATAACAAAGTGAATGAGATATCATCGACAGTTCTTTAATAGTTGAAAGTGCGACAGAAAGGTGAAGTTAGGAATACCGTATTTTAGCTCTTTATAGAATCTAAGTGGCTAAGCTTCTACGTCCTAGGGTCGTCTATACATCTATCTTATTTTAGTCATCCAAAGAAAACAATCACACACATTCCAAGAGAATGTATAAAAGTCGTCCAGTTAGAACAAGGATGCGATTTGTATTGTGTCGACATCACGGGTGAACAGTTCAAGTAGATTCGGATCCGATACTTAGATCTTCTACTCGCATTTGAGCATTGAGTTCATTAGTATCCATTCGAAATTCCGAGTGTCGACCATCGGGATTTGAACGAGGATTCAATCCTTTACACAATATATTAGGTATGGTTTTGCCCTCCCGTGTGGCCGATTTAGTCTAACATTGTGGGGACCTTCATGTATTCTCCAACAAAGAAAACATCAACAAAGATCACTAAATTGAAATCCAACAATATAAAACATTAAAACCTTACGAGATCCTATTTACTTTCATTGTTAGACATGGTCGAAGATCTATGTGAGGGATTGGTAAATGGCATTTTATGGTTACGATAATCTACTTTAAGTAAGAGGGTTGGGCCTAAAATTCATAGGGATGTATGAGAATATGCTAGGAAGTATTTCTAAGGGTGCCATCTTACAATAACCAAGCCTAAACAAGGGGTTTAGAGGTTTTCAAAGCTAAGGAACTAGGACAGTGTCGAATCTGGAACACAGAACTTATAAGCGCTCTTAGAATTTTATCTCTCAAACCGAACGTGCTTTTTGCCTGAAATTTGGAGGGTAATCTAAAGGTTATGTGAAAAAACACCCTAATTTTTCTCAGAATGAAATTCCTATGGTAACATATGATTCTGACCTCTAAAAGTCTGAAAAATGTAACAGTCCAGCAGTTTTCAACGCAAGATTTTTTCTACTAACAAAATTTTCACGATTTATCTAAATGTCGGATTGATCTGAAATTTTATGAAAGTGTTGGGTAATGAGTTAGAAATATGTATAAAAAGTTCAAAAATTTATCAATTCTTAAAATATAATTATTAGTGGTGACATTGCCAAAGGATCAGGAAATTTGTCCTAACAAAAATAATTTAAAATAAAATAGTTATCCTTAAAATTTGAGGGAGATAAATCCCATGACTTAGCGTAACGCTGATCTAAATATGAGAAAATGATGAGAGCTCCAAAACTTCTAGAAAAAGTGAGAATCCACTTCTCAAAAATCCTAAAATTTCATATTTTTACGTTCATCGGCTATCCTAATGATTTTAAGGGGCCTATGTTTGAGTCTATAGATTCATAACATCTCATGCATCCAATGAGGGATGAACCTAGGTGTTTTTGTTTCTATTTCATGGGAACCTAAGCCCTAAGGGAAATTTATTATGAAAATGGTTGGGCTTCTCACCCAGAGGTCCCGATTGTGCTCTGATACCAACTGTAACGACCCGAGATTTTCGACTCTCGTGTATAACACGACGGCCGAATTCCCAAGTAAATCATGGACTAATTGATTTGTTAAATAATGAAATATAGTATTCAAGCACAATGGCGGAAACAATTATCATCTTATTCTATCAAACTTACTACGTCATCATCAATGTTTAAATAAGGGAACCAACCAATATCCATACTGATTAATTAAAATACAAAACCATGTCTTCTCTTGAAGACTTATTACAATTCCATAAATTTATCAACTACTCAAAAGAAATATTTAATACATGATAACATCAATTAAGTTTATCTGACATCGTCATCCGCCATGTGATCATACGAACCATCGGACTCTTTTCCTTAAAAATCGGGTTCAATACCTGGATCTTCACCTGCATCACCTAAATTGTGTTTGGGATAGCGTTAAACGCTATCATAGTGGGGAATATTCCCTCCAAGACTATCAAGAATAACAATGTACAAAACTCAGAGTAACGCAACACAATAATATCTTTATTCAAACAAAACAATCAAGTAAAAATCTTTATTAATGCGATGCATGGAATGCATGCTCTGGCTAAGGCACCCTGGCTAGAAATCATAATACATGAAGTGGGAGACTCCCTGTTACGACTTCATGCTAACCACTAGTCACCAGAGGTTCCTGGGACGCACAAGCCCATAGTTTTGCCCGACCACGTGAGAAACGGGACGCTCATAGCCCAAATCTACACGTGACAGTGTACGGGAGAAGTAGGACGCTCTAGCCTATTCTCAATTCCGTACACCCACATGGAGCCAAGTGAATGCATGACTTTAGTTTCTCCTTTATTTAAGTGTTTTCGCATACAACCGATTTAAATAAAACTCAATGGTCACTATGGGGAGTCGCAAGCAACCCAGCATAGGCCGACAGCATGGGATTAGTGTCCATAGCACCAACCTCGGCTCATGAGAATTTGTATACCATTAGTGTCCACTCATTATCCCGTTTTATGATTTCATCATGTCCCAAAAAGCCAATGTTGTACATCATGACCAAATTTATTAAAATACTCATATAATGTAAATGGATCAAATCAAGCATCATGTACATGTAAGGATCCATTGACAAACAAGCAATTTATTCTCTCTGTTAAGTCAAGAGATATTCTTCCATCATGGACACCTCGCATGGGTTCCATCTCTCTACATCGAATAATTTTACCAACTTAAGGACAAAGAGTATACAATAATGGGATGTCCATATGATGATCTTATACACATATTTCATATCAAAATATGAAAACCAATGTTACTTGTAATACATGGACTAAGAAAATAAGGGCATAGATTTTACAGAGATAGATAACACAAATACACATGCTTCTTAGTAAAAAATCTAAACAAGGAATCACATCATCATATAATGATATTCATTACAAATCCCACATCAAACTTCAAGTTATATGGATAAGTAATTCAAAACAAAACAACTTCACATGCCACAAAAGAAACTTATGATAATCATGATATCATTAATGAAAGGCTTGAAGGAAAATCCTCACCTTAGGATGGACTTAGAAGAAGATGGTTGTAGAAGATCCTAGTCGCTGGAAAAATATGAGAAAGAACTCTCTTCTTCTTCTTCTTATTCTTCTTCTCTCTCTCTCTCTCTCTTTCTCTTTCTCTACGGCATGGAGGCTAGGGTTAGGAGAAGGATTTGGAGGTGCGTAGTAGAAATATGGAGAGGGATGTGCACGCGAGGTCTTGTGTAACAACTTCTTGAGTTGGGTTTCTCAAATCTCAATATTCAGATGATCTATGATCAATTCCAATCCATTCATCTTATCAAGCTCGAAGAGTAGAGTCAGAATACGTAAATTTCTTGATGATCCACATTCTAGATTGGCCGATCCTTCAAAATGGCCTAACGGGTGCTAAAATGGGCTTAATCTCAATTAACGGTCTACGCTTGATAATCAGGGCCCAAATTTTGGAAAAATATGTAGTCATGATAGGCAAACAATTGTACAAAATTTAGTAGTTGATTGATGGTGAGAAATGCCTAGATCTGAAATTTCAACTTTTGGCGGAAAAGGAAGGGGCTGGTTTTGTGGTTCAACGGTATAGGATTATAGATCGGGGTCCAAATTTTATGTAAACTCGTAGTCATATGAGTATAATAAGTGGTTCAAATTTGAGAAGCGATTGATGGTGAGAAGTGGGTAAATTGAAAGGTTCAGATTTGAGAAGAGTTGGTAACTCGTTAATTTCTAAAAAGGGATAACTTCGCGCGTAAGAAAGATGCTTATCAAGGTGGGTCACTCAAATCACACTATTGGTCCATGATAAAGACAATCCAATTCACTCATATGAAGAGAAATATTCAACTACGACTAACCATCTACTTTCCTCACTTGATGGACATGAAAATCAAGAGTTAAGGGCTGATTTGACAATTGGACCACTTCTACTATGATTTAAGGGCTGAAATTTGACATGTATGGTTAATATGTGCCCAAATGCTTAAATCCAGGGTTTTGCGTGAAAGTGATTGTCAGAAACTATAATACTTAAAAATGGCATCTTAACTTAAGTTTAACTAATGGCATTTTCGTAATTATCTGAAAAGTGCGTGATTTTTGAAATCTGATCTTTCTACGATGTTTATGGGATCATTTTAAGCAACTTTTGTAAAGGGTCCCCTATCGGATCTCCTACGGATGTCCCGCTATTCGCAAATCAACGGTAAATGTATGATAATTAATAAAAAATGAATTTTCAAAATTTTTCAAATAAATGTCGAAAATCTGGGGAGTTACATAGGCTCAGCAGGGGCTGCGGTGTCTTCGTCTTCCTCCACCTCGGAGTCCAGAAAGGAAAGGTCCAAGCCCGGATGATGTTCTTGGACGGCCATCCGACACTTCTCGTAGCCGAAGTCGAACGCTTCATCGGCCTCGGCAACCTTTACCTCCAACTCCGCCTTGGTTGTTTCCAACTCCGACCTCGCAGACCCCTCGGAGGCCTTCAGCTCCTCCACCCGGATAATAAGGTCGGCTTCAGACCTCTCCTTATTAGACAGTTCGGCCTGGAGGGCGGCGATCTCCCTCTCCCGCACATCCAAGGCCTTGGCCGCCTCCTCCCCGAACCTCCGGGCCTCGTCCAAGGAGTGCTTGGTGGCCGTCAGCGTACCCTCAAGGCCGGAGATCGTACCCTTGTCCCGGGTGATCTCGTCCCGGAGCATCTGGCAGCCATAAGCCACTTACACAAACAAGAAATAAGTAAGTGAACGAAATACCTAACTAAGCTGTTTTTATAGCAGGATGGTATTAAACTTCACCTTAGTGCTGAAGACCCCCATCATGTTGAGCAAAGAAAGAGCCGGGGATCTCGCCATAATGTCCACCTCGGCCTCGGGGACTGCCTTATACGCCCACTTGCACAAGTTGTACAAGTGTGGCTGCATCTCCGGACCTCGGCGAATGGCAGATGAACCCTGAGCCGAGGTGTCCTGGGCCGATGCCCCAGATGGGCCGGCCTCACCGCCCTCCACCAAGTCAATAACTTGGACAGGAGGTGGAAGCTCAGCAGGAAGGTCTGGCCGCACAACCTCGACTGGAGGTGCTTCTGAGATCACCTCAGCGGCTGGTTGAAGAGGAGCATCCTCCGCCGGGAGGGCAGAAGGGCGCACTCGGGGACGCCTCGTCACCACCTTCTGCCTCTTCTTCTCTCGAAGCTGCTCCTTTTCTTCGGCCGTCATGGTCGACATCTTCCTTCGAGAAGTAGGAGCAGACATACCTGAGGAAAACAAAGCATCACGTTAGTAAAGTACAGAAGAAGAACCGAACTGATCAGTACTCATGAATACCTACCTCGAGGGTTGATGCCCAGGTCAGATAAGGTTTCAAAGGACAAAAGAAGTTTTACGCTGCGGAAGCTCGGATCTAGCTCCCACACAGCAATCAGGCGCTCTTCCTCCTCCGAGCTGAGGGCTGGGGGATCACCACGAACTAAAAAAAAAAAAAAAAAAGAGGGAGAGGTCAGTCAAAAAAAAAAAAAAAAAAAAGGGGAAAGCATCGGACCCGACCTGGAATTGAAAACCAGTTGTTGACTCTTCGGTCTGGGAAGTTAACTTCGGGTCGGGCCCCTTCCCAACCCTTGGATACGAAGAACCACTCCTCCTTCCACCCGTGAATTGAGGAGGGTTGGTCTTCTATCAACCGATGTCCTTTCCTCCCCCGAGGTGACATATAGAACCACCCCTTTGAGTCAGGATGGCTCTTCAGTTGGTATAGATGCCTCAGTTCGGAGGGAGTCGGGTCCGAAGCGTGGACTTGGCGCCATAGAGCGACGCAGCTAATTAAAGTTCTCCAGGAGTTCGGGGCCAACTGGCCCGGAGCAAGGTTAACCGCGGATAAATACTCCCTCACAGCAGGGAGGAGGGGAAGGCGGAAACCAGCCTCAAAGAATGAGGCATACACAATAACCTGGTCTCCAGGTGGACGGGTCGGAAAATCGTCAAGGCCAGGAAGCCTGAGGTCTAAAGCCCCAGGGATACAATATTCCGACCTGATCCTAATCAGGTCAGATGGTCTAAGGGTTGTCCAGATCAGGTCGACCGGGTAATCAGAGACCCGGTCAGCAACCCGACCTGAAGTCCCAGCCACTGGAACTTCATCCGAAGCGAAGGACGAAGGAGTCTCAGCCAGCAAAACTTCTCCTGATGGTTCTGCGGTAACAACTTGGGTTTCCATCATACTGGATTCCCCAATGGCCAAGGACAGAGTTCGTGAAGAACTATCCTCCGAACCAGTCATTGAAAGAAAAAAAGGGGGGGAGAACGAAGAACTGGAAAAGAGAACGGAATGTAAATCAACCTACCGGATTACTTTCCGGACAAAAAGTGGGCCAAAGAAAGAAAGCAAGGACAGCTTGCTGAGATCACAGCGGTCCGAAGGGGATCTCGAAGACTGGCCCAGAGGAAATCACGAGGGAATCAAAGGAAACACTGTGAGGAGGAAGAAAGAAATCGCAAACGGGGAAGATGAAAGAAATCCGAAAAAATGCTTAAGTACAGTATTTATACTGTAGCAGGAGACAGCACGCAGAACGTGCTGTGCCACGCGGCAGTTATCTACGGTCTCAAAGAACGAACCGACGCGACTATCTACGAGGCTTGCCACGTGTCAGCATCTCATTAGATAGTGATATTCGGCCCGTCTGTTCGAAGATACGAGGCCCCACGCGTCATCACACCATTCGTCCGCCGAAATGAAAAGCTGCCACGCCGTACGAACATCATTGCGCCTTTTCGAAATTCGAAACAGCGCATTTAATGCACAGTTGCCGCCAAAATGAGGTCAAATACTGTATACTCCCGAGATAGAAATATCCACCTCGGAAGTGGGGGGACAGCTGTTATGGGTAATTTCTCATAACTGACCCGAGGACAAAAGACCTCGAAATCCTACAGTAAGCCGAAGGTCTGCACTGATGACTTCACCCCCTTCAAGGTCAGATCGGAGAGGACCTAATCTGCCGAGCATACTAGAGCCGAACTCATCCCTTCCTAACGTTGCCTATAGATGATAGCGCATCCCCTCAAGATCGGAACCGTCCGAAAGATCAGAACGGTCCGAGATTCTCGCCCAGATTCCCGGAGAAAAGGCAAGATATGTGCCGTGATCTCAGCTCGATAACTCTATGATCAATGCCTATAAATAATCAGATTAACTCCAACGACAGGTAGGTTCTAATCTCTAGAACGAGTCATCTTACGATTATCAAAGGTGATTACTGATTTAGGCATCGGAGGGCTCACGGCTGGATCCCAGCCACCCCCCTTTACCATTTTCTGTGGTGTTTTGTAGAATTTAACGGAAGCCGTCGATCCAAACATCTCTACCGATTCATCCGAAGGATATCTCTTCCGACGATCTGTTCCTACATATACAAATTCCATCACCTCGTCTGCTGACCAGAAAACAGTATCAACAGAGCCCACCCAAGGTGGGATTCACTTTCCTTAAAAAATATGAAAACGTTGCCTTGAGACGCCCACCCTCTTAGGTGCTGACATGTATACGAAAAACTCTCTAGGAACTCCTTTTTCTAGGGGAGCCACTATGACGCATGTACGAGATCCATTCCTATCATTGGAAATGTAATTCTATTTTATGCCCAGGGCCAAACACTCAGGATTACTGGTGATTCAGGTGGCCACACCAAGGAAAAAAGTTGTGAGAGACATCCGCCCTTGACGTTTACAAGGCCATCATGTTGATTATATAAAATCCATTCCAATCATTAGATAGATGACCAATAAGTAGGCTGTTTCCTAAAAATTAGGCCCATCCACTATTCAGGTGAGCAAGATGAAGGGAAAATGTTTGGAGGGTGAATGTTTCCCTATAAACATTTTCCAATCACATGGTCTACATAAAATACAAAGGCGTCTGATTTTTATTTTTTACCAAGGGCCTGAGATGTGTGACACACTTGTTGGTTGGGTGGATTTTACATTAATACTATAGTGGGGCCCACCCAAACCGGTAACATATTTAAGTAACATGAAGTAACTATTAAGTTTTGAAATTATTTTTGACTCATCTACCAAACGAAATATTAACAGGCAGGCAGGCCGTTTGGCCCAACCCTATTTAGAAACGGGCTTGAAAGATATGAGTTTGGAATTTCTTGGGACATCTTAAGATGGTCAGAGTTTGGAGGGCTTTGAGTTGTCCCATTATGTACAGCTTAGACCTCAGGCACATATGAGTGAATGAGCCTGATTTTATTGCTAATTATTATAAAGGAATAGAGGCAAAAGATCAAAAGATTGAAAGATTATAATCTAAGATATTTTAGCTATCGCCCATTTAATGGAGGCCTGTCAAACAAATGGCTCAGATCATCAAAAGAAAAACCCGAATCTTAAAAGGTTAGTTTAGATTAATACTATTGTGCAAATGGCACAAAAATATTTTAGTGTCCACTTATCAAGTGGGATCTACTTACAATTTAAATGCCTCAGACTTGCAATGCACTTATTTCACTAGGCTTGAAGAAGTAAAAAAAAAAAAAGAAGAGAGAAAAGAAATAAATATTGGTACATGAAAAAGGCAATAAAATCAACCGCTATGATCTTTGAATCCAAAAGAAATTTGGGGCACTCTCCATCCTTGGTGGATCCTACCTTTACCCAAACTGGTTGCCCCCATAACACTTTTCACCTACCGGTCTTACTTCGTCAGGACTGCCAATGCTTCAAGAAAGGTCCGCCAGCGTCCCAAGACTCTATCTAGGATCTTTGATGGTTGTTATGCTGGGCTGAGCCAAGGTCCATTTATTTTTGTAGTGCAGGCTCAATCATGAATTTTAAGCTAGATCATCAAACAGGCCAGAAGCCTAGATATTGCGAAGGGGCAGGGCGTTTGGATTTTAAGTTACTTTAGATAAGCTACTTATGGCATAAGTAGCTTTACCTTGGTTTCTACTTGTCTAGCCAAAAAGTATGATCCGCAAACAACATACTTACCAGTCTAAAACAGAAAATCATGTTTGGTTTCCAACACATGAGTATTTATTCATCAAGTATGTTTGGTGCCCCTCATATCTAGCGTCCATCATGTGGGACTGACCTTTGATGTGGATTGTTCATTGTGTGGGCCCCCACCTTTGATGTGGGTCATCCATCATATGAGGCCCACCCTGGATATGGGCCATTCATCATCAGGACCGACCTTTAATGTCACCATCCATTCTGCAGGGCCCTCTTTTGATGTTGGTCATCCATTATGCGGGGCTGACCATCATTGTCATTGTCCATCATGTGAGGCCCACCTTTAATATCCACCGCCTATTATGTGGAGCTCACCTTTAATGTGGACCATCTATCATGTGGGCCCCACCTCCGATGTGGGTTTTTCATCATGTGGGGCCCATATTGGATATGGAACATTAGGACCAAACTTTGATGTGGACTGTCCAAAATGTGGGGGCTACCTCGATGTGAATCATCTATCATGTGGGCCCACATTGACATAGGTGATCAACATCATGAGTAGGCAACTGCAGTCTTGGTCGCATTATCTTCTTTTTCTTTTTTGTGTGTGTGTGTGAAGGTGGACGTACAGCATCACTGCAAGCTTTATTAATAAAAGAAATCAACATCTGATAAACGGCTCTTGTTTATTAGCAGAGCAAGCCAGCAACCGGGCAAACTAGATTGATAGAAATAAACCTATTAAAAAAAAAAGAAAAAAAGAAGAAGAAGTAAATAAACATAAAGTACACAATTCCTTGCAACAAAAGCGAATGAAAAGCTGATCTCCTCTCCACCTCCTCAAATCAAATCAGCGTAGGCAATGGAGATATTTGGGATGTGGGCAATCTTGTGACGATATTCTCCTCCATCTCGGCAGCGCTCTTCTAAGACGGGACAGTCCAATATATACAATTGTTGAAGCATGGTGAGGTGTTGCAACTCCTCTGGTAGAGACCCTAACTCTGGACAATTCTCGATATCCAGAGTTCGGAGGGATTTGAGTTGTCCCAACTCCTCTGGTAGAGACCCCAACTGGCTACAGTACTTAATTTCCAGAGTTTGGAGGGCTTTGAGTTGTCCCAACTCCTCTGGTAGAGACCCCAACTGTGGACACTCCCTAATCGTCAGAGTTAGAAGGGCTTTGAGTTGTCCCAACCAACCACCGGGTATTGATGTCAGCTCATCAATCCCATCAATCTTCAAATGGTTAAGGTTGGGGAGTAGTGGTAAGGACCCTCCCGATAACATCCCTTTGTTAATTCTTTCTAAAATCAACGTCCGGAGGAGAGGTAGAAGATTGCAGTGCAACACCTTCAGCTTTGTGCAGAATCTTATTGTTAATTCGAGGAGTGATGGCATAACCTTTCCATCTTCACCTCTCAATTCCCACTCAGCCCAATTCGGCATGTCGTAGAAGAAGAGGGTCTCGAGCTTAGGGAATGAGACACCACCACCACCACCACTTCTGTCATTGTTATCATCCCCACTAAACTCACCACCCACCTTTCTCACCTCTTTCATTTCTGTAATGTTAAGGTATTTAAGGGACGGTAGTTTCCCAAGACTAGGAAGTTGTTTACACTTGAGGCAACATGAGAGACTCACCTTGACTAGACTGGAGAACATCGGATCCCCTATCCACTTGGGAAGCTTGGAACCTTTGTAATACCATATTTCAAACTCTTTCAAGTTTACGTGAGGCTGGAGGCTTTCGACCACGTCCTCTATCCTCTTCACCTCATCATCCAATAGTTCACCATCTTTGTCATCGCACCTTAAGGATAGAGCATGAACGTGCTGCTTCTTATACAGTTCTGCCTCACTAGCTTCGTCTATGCTTCTGACATTTTGCAAGCTGGTAATTCGAAGACTTCCTTGAAGATGATTGAGGTGCTTCAGTTCTCCACATTTACATCCTCGGTCATCACCCCCCACAATGAACTCTTTTAACGTCTGAAGGCTAGTTAGTCTCCCTATACCCTGCGGTAAGTAATTCAGCTTGTAGCTTCCTTGTAATTCTAGATGTCTCAGGCTAATCATTTTCTTCATCCCTCTAGGCAGTTTGTTTAGCTTCTCACAGCCATTGAGTCTCAAGGTCTGTAAATTTCTGCAATTAGTCAATCCCGCTGGCAACTTCTCTATGACCGTGTTAGATAAATCAAGATATCTCAAGTGTTTCAACTGTCCTACTGTCTGAGGCAATTTCACAATGCGAGTACGACTCAAGTCCAACGCTCTTAGGCGTCTCAAATGATGAAATGACTTGTCTGGCACCCTGGAGATTTCTGACTCGAGGAGCAACGTCCGCAATTTGTGCGCCTTAGACAAGGTGGCTGAAATGGAAGCCTCTTTATCCTTGTCAACTAAAAAAGAATGCCGGACATTATTTAGGTTTAAGAATGCTTGCTTTCTAATCTCCACCATTGAACAGTCACCTCCTATTACATATTTTGCTAGATCATGAACTAAATCATGCATCTTGCACCTGAATATGCTGCCATCACTATAGATTTCTGCATCTTGGAGCAATGAGCGCCTTAGCAAATCATCAAAATACAGGCCACCAATTTCCTCCATGTCTCCACTTTCATTGGAGCTGACGAAACCTTGTGCTACCCATAACTTGACTATCATATCCTTCTCTATCTTCCAATCTTTCGGAAAGATGGAGCAATATGCAAAGCACTGCTTCAGAGCAGGAGGCAAATCATAGTAACTTAGTAACAAAGCCGGTAAAATGCCTTCAAAGACATCACCTGAGTTCCACATTTCACTTCCCAAGACAATCTCCCACTGTCTTCTTGTCCTTCTCGAGCGCAAGACACTCCCTATTGTCTTTGCAGCGAGAGGCACCCCTCCACACTTCTTTACAATTTTCCTTCCAATATCTTCCAGCTCAGAACGTTCTTCTTCACTCAAATGCTCCAGCGCTTTACTTCTGAACAATAACCAGCATTCGTCATCTGATAAGACCGCCAGTTTCTGCATGTGAGTGCTTCCCATCACGCGTGCAACATCTTCTATACGAGTGGTTACAATGATTCTACTCCCGGGTGCACCAGCTTGGAAAGGAAGTCTCAGCTTGTCCCACATCTCATCGTCTTTACTCCAAACATCATCAAGCACCAGCAAGAATCGCTTTGCATGCAACATATCACGGAGGCAATTCTGCAACAGGTCCAAGTCTAATGACTGGGAACCAGTCCCAGTTGCAGATTCTATGATTGATTTCGTAATTCGTTTCACATCAAAATCTTCCGAAACACAAACCCACATTCTCTTCTCGAAATGCCGCTTGACATCCTCATCATTGTAGATGAGCTGAGCAAGGGTGGTCTTGCCCAATCCCCCCATTCCAACGATAGAAATGACCAAGGGCACCTCAGTTGCCTCCTGCAGCAGCCAGTCCAGGACTTCATTTTTTTCACCTTCTCTACCTATCACTGATGGTGGGTTGACTAGGGAGCTTGTCTGTCGCGCTCTGACCTCACCCCGCCTCAATTCGCTCTCCACTCTCTCACCCTCTCCACTATCTACTCTAAGACCCAATTGGTTCTTCTCATTGGCGATATCATCTAACCTACCCCTCACCTCCTTTATCCTACTCCCTATTTTGTGGCGTATCACAACATGATTGAAGCAAGTAACAGGCGAGAGGAGGCTTCTTACCTTCTTGCTGCAACAGGACCCATCACCTTCATTGGGTGCTTGTGATCTTAGAGCTTCTGTCATCCATTCATCTAATATGTCGTCCACATCGTAGGCCACCTCTTTGAGATTCTGCAACCAGATCTTCACGGCTTCGTCCTTCACTCGCCGAGTTTCAGCATCTTTAAGCACAGCTTTGATCAAGGTGAACTTACGGGAAAGCTTTTTGATCTCGTCGGTGACACCTACCAACAAAACCGCCTCATCTTTCAAAATTTTGCCCAATTTCTCTATTGAAAGTGAGACCAGTGGATCAACAAGTAAATCAGCCATGTTTTCTGTTTTGGTTTTGATGAGAAGAAGGTACGAATTTGAGTTCAAAGAAGGGTAGAAATAGGAAATGGGAAGGACTTTGAAGATATGGAATTGAGAGAGAGGTAGAAATAGGAAATGGGAAGGACTTTGAAGATATGGAATTGAGAGTGAGAGAGAGAGAGAGAGAGTTGTTGTTTTGCAGTTGTTGGTATAACTGAATGAATGCTCAATTTATAGAAAGTGTTTGATGAAAAGCGTGTTGTTTCGTCTACTCTTTATTCAAAGATTGATGCAAAACCTTCCCTCCACTTCAGTTTTAATTAGTGATTCCAAATAGAGGAATGGAATAATATGATCTCTGTACCCAAGGGTCTGCATTTGTCCTTTGCTCTGACAAAGGACAATCCGGACTGTTGATTTGATATGTTCCACAATGGATAAACCATGCCCCCAAAAATCCACGATCAGATTTTCTTAACTTATGGTTTTTGGAAGCTGGTTAAGAAAAAAGAACAATGGAAATGGTCCCCATCCAACTTTAAGTATTGCTAATGATTGGATGGCTTGGATCTTCTAATCTGGGTAGAAGCATGGCCAATATGTAATAAGACCCGTTTGATCGATGGCTGGGTTAATGACCCATGGGCCCCACTTGAACTAACTGATGCTTTGCAATGAGGTTTTCACGGTTTGTGTTGGTCGAAGTTCCTTTTCAAAGCAGAGCACGTCACCAAGAATAGCATGTGCTGAAGGTAAAAGAGAAGATGCTGCAAGGAGGGAATTCCTTACAACCAGAGCATGAAAGATCCATTCCTCCAACAACCAGAAAAGGTTTATACTTGGGTGGGAATCCCAACACAGATTTCAAAATAGATATTTGAAATTTTAAATCTTAAAATGCTACATGACTCCCGCTAACCATCCATTGATTATGAGAGATTAATGGAGACGAGATTCTTCACAAGGTTTATAGTATCGGCCGAAACCCATACAAGTAGAGCCTGATATGTGCCTTTTTCAGCTTTGAACGATTTTTTTTTTGGTACACTCTACCTCTACACAGCCTTTTATTTTTTTTTTGTTAGTCATGCAATGCACCCACCCTGTTATATGCGTAACCCACCCACTCGGTTAGTGGCACAATGCACCCACCCACCGGTGGGGTTCGCCGTTAGTGCGTCTCCTCTACACAGCTTGAATGCCTGCCAAGAAGTCCATGAAAAGTCAACTCGTATGCATGGTTAAAAGACTCGGAGACTCAGCTTGACTCGTTGTGTCCTGAGTTGAGTCGTGACTTAGCTGAGCCAGGGGTGACTCATGAGTCCTGATGCCAACCGAATCCAGAGCACAATGGGGAAGTACACCCTCCGTAGAAGATATCATATTGCGTTTGGGCTCACCATAGTGACTATCTACCAATCCAACCCGTTCATAAGATGTATCCTACTAAGACAAGGGACACCCAAAAATCAGACTGATCAGGTAGGCGACACCACTTGAATTTAAAAGGTCTGGGCCACCTTTTTTATCTTGTTTCCTTTTGCGTGACTCAGTTCAATTTTGGATCAACCTAATGTTTGGGGTGTCTCATCTTCATGGTGGGCCACACATAGGGGTGGTTAATGAACCAAACTATTCGTGAATGGTTCGAGTTTGGCTCGATTAAAGTTCGTTTGAGATCATTTAATTAGTAAACAAACCAAACTCAAACCCTATTGTTTGGTTCGATTAGTAATTAAACTGAACACAAATAAGAATGAGTTCAGTTCGGTCAAGCTCGATAGAATTCATTTATAGTTAAAAAATCACTGTTTCCTATGATATGGTCTACCTGAGATTTGGATCTACTTTATTTTTTAGCTCTTGCCATGATTTGATTTGGTGAAATGTTTAAATAGAGTGGATGTGGAATACATGCATCAAGGTGGATATGTAATACATAATCAAACTCGTAATCAAACCTAAACTTGAGTATGAGTTCAGTTTATATAACTAATCAAACATAAATGAACCAAATTCAAACTCACCAAACTTTAAATGAATCAAACTTAAACACTAAGGTTTAGATTCAAATCAAGTTCAAACCAAACTCAAACTTGAGTTTTAGTTATCAAACTTAAAACTGAACACTATGATATTTGGCTCAGTTCGGTTCATTTACACCCCTAGCCACACATGTTGGATGATTTGAATTCCACACATATCCACGTGGGCCTACAACAAGTGTACTGATGTGTACATGAGCTGTGCTGAGGAGGTATTTGAATTGGGACGTACATAGTGCGTGAACAGTGACTAAAGGCCCAATTATTATCTGTGTCCTATCAAATGAACGGCTCAGATATTGCCAAAATATGCCACGTGTGCACCAATGACTTGGAGACCATACTTCATACTTCCGAGGCAGTTGATCATGGCCTATGTGAACTACAGTCACTCCTATTAGCTGCTGAACATAGTGGATGAGCCATGCCCTAAAATAATTAGCCGTCCGTTTGGTATGGTGGCCCAGGTTGGTTTGGAATGAGGTGAATAGCATCCATGGTTGATTCTGATGCCTGTAAGGAGCTGTGGTAAAATAGCCAAGCTCTGTGTGGCCCACCAATTGTATATGTAAAATCCACTCCGTCCATCAGGTTCTATCCTCAATTTCATGCTAAAAAAATCATCCAAATCCATAAGTGGACCACGCCACAGGGAACAATTGAAATAGGATGATAACCTTAGGATTGTGTGTGGGCCCACACGGTTTGTATCTTTCATCAAACCAGGTTATCAGGTGTAAATCACCAGGATGAAGTGACGAGACAAAATCAGCTGGACCCAAAAATCAAGCTGGCCACCATACTTGATCTACGAGGTTTTATGTACAATTTTACAAATTTCCAATTGGTGTGGCTCATACGAGATATTTTATAGGCTGATTTTTCGAAAGTATGGTTAAAATAAGTGTCATCACTTGATGGACGGAGTGGATTTTAAAGTATACTACATGGCGGGCCATAAAGAGATGGTTGGGAATCCTAACACATTTCAAAATTAGATTTTTAAAACTTTTTAAATTTCAAAAGTACAGCTGGACGATGGACTTCCTCGCAAGGTTTAAAGTGGGCCCCAAAATAATACAGAACTCCCTACCCATATGCAACGTTAGGGATCAGCCCCTAAACGTTTCTAAATGGGCCCAAACATGGGCCCTGATCCAGCCCATTTATCAAACGACCCGTAAAAGCCAGGCAAGGGCTGGTCTATACCATCCTGGCGTCATAAGAGGTTAATGCAGTTCTCCTTTAAATGCATGTGCACTCATAGGAGCTTTTGATCTGGTGGACCACTGCATGGATCGGTGGAAGGGTCATATTTCATTCCCAAAAAAGTGCCGGGTTAGCAGGGCATTGCATCAACGGTCCACATTCAATCAGCAAAAGTTACAACTCAATGATTGGATTTCTTCAATCGGTAAGACTATTTTTTCCTTATGGCCCACTGGATCAACGGTCCGGGTAACCACATGCTTACGAGGGAGCACCTGCATTATTGGTATCTCTTCAAGTGGACACGTGTGGAATGTGACGTTCGATTGGCCATGTTGTGGGCCCCACTGGTTGAGCCATATGGGATTAGAAAGACATTGATCATAATCTCCAGATGACCTACATGCCAAAAGGGGTGGATTGTTATCACTGAATGTGGATCATTTCCTGGAATTAGTTTAGCTGCCCATCGGATGCCACTGGAGGGAACAGACCTTTTTTTTTTTTTTTTGGTTAGTCATGCAAGGCACTCACCTTGTTAGCTCTGCAACGGACCCACGTTGTTAGTGTTGGAGTTTTCCTCCTCATGCAGAGGAGAGAGAGTGCTTTTTTATGAGGTCTGACCGGCCGGACAAAGTGGCTAGAAACCACAAAATCGCTGGACGATTTTTGTGAAGGCCGACGGTCGTCCGACCGGTCGGCAGACAGGTCGGGCTTCGTGTTCTTTAACACAGTTTTCTCTCTGGACTGGTTTTGGGTGGGTCAGACTGGCCGGCGGTTTTGGCCGACCGGTCGGAGGTATGCGCGGATTGGTACTGCAGTTTATAAATCGGGCTAGGACTCTTGCAAAACTACATATATGGAGTTCTAATTCAGGATTTGGTATTCCCACAAGGTATTCTACACATCCTAGGTGAGAGAGAGAGAGAAAGAGAGAAAGAGAGGAAGAGAAAGAGGGAGAGGAAGCTTGTTGGTAGAGGAGGCATTGCTCGAGAAGGTGATTCCCGGTGCAACGACGTCTCGGCTCTTCAACGTCCTCGTGCTCGGGTGAGATCTCTCAGTTTTCTTATCCTTTCATTGTTATCCATCCCTGTGTGGGTGAAGAAGATTTGATCCAAGCGGTGTGTGCTTGTGATCGGTTGTAACAGTTCTCTGGTATAGTGGATTGTTGATCTGGACTAGGTCCCGTGATTTTTACTTCTTTCGAGGGTTTTCCACATAAAAACTCCTTGTGTTGTGTGGTTGTTTGTTTACTCTTGATTATTGCTTTATGCTAGTCCATAATTCTAGTGCATTGGGGGCCGAGATCCTCAGGCTTGTGTGAAACGCACCCAACAGTTAGTCACACGGTGTAATTAGTGTCTCATTAGCATTCAAAACTCGATAGAGTTGACCTGTGCGAGTCAAATCCTACTTGGATGAGTTGACAATTCATGTGCTCATGTGCTAAGGTGAAGTGGGACCTATCCACTGAAGATATGGAGCAAGAAACACCAACGACACTCATAGTTGAAAGATTCTCAATCTCAATCCTACATTAGCCTCTTGCTCACACATGGGGGAGAACCTGGCCGTTCATTTGATGCAAGTGGGGTGGCCGGTTGGATAGTGTGGATAAAACCCATGCGTCATGGTGGCTAGGGGTGGTTGACGAACCAAACTATTCGTGAACCGTTTGAGTTCGGCTCAATTAAAGCTTGTTTGAGTTCGTTTGATTAATAAACAAACCAAACTCAAACCCTGATTTTGGGTTCCATTAGTAATTAAACTGAACTCAAACAAGTATGAGTCCGGTTCGATCAGGCTCAGTAGGGTTCATTTATAGCTAAAAAATCATTGTTTCCTATAATATAGTCAACCTAAGATTTGGATTTGCTTCATTTTTTAGCTCCTGCCTTGAAATGATTTGATGAAATGTATGAACGGAGTGTATATGGAATACATGCATCAAGGTAGGGCCCATAGTAGGGGCCTCACCGTCTTGACTTTTTGAGGATGCGTGGCCGTGGCATGCAGAGGGATTATCGACTTTTCATAACTAAGTAAGTTCTCTGGAGCCCACCTTTGATGTGTCTTATCCACTCCGTCTATCTATTTTACCAGATTACATAAGCCTATGGACACAAAGTTGAAGAATATTCAAAGATCAAGTGGGATACACCACAGGAAACAATGTGAATTGAACCACCTACCATTGAAAACTTCATGAGGACTCAAAAGTAAATATTTTTGGATCAAGTTGATTTTTCCCTTCATCAATATCTATGTGACCTTAATCAAACCTGTACTCAAACCTATAATCAAACTCGTCATCAAATTCAAACTTCAGTTTGAGTTCGGTTTGTATAACTAATCAAACTTAAATGAGCTAAACTCAAACTCACCAAATTTTAAACAAATTAAACTCAAACCAAACTCAAACTTGGATTTTGATTACCAAACTCAAACCGAACACTATAGTATTCAGCTCGGTTAAGCTCATTTACACCCCTGATGGTGGCCCCTCGAAGACTCCTTCCCGAGGGGATTAGTTGTTACCTGAGAACAATTTAGTAGGTGTTACCCTAACTGTGAGGGGCTTATCTTGATTTTTTTTTTTTTTTTTATATATATATATTCACACTATCTATTTACTTTTTCATCTCATTTTAGGGCATCATACCAAACCCTAAGAAGATCCAAATCTCAGGTAGACAATTCCAGTAGAAACAGTGATGAACGAACATTAAAAACATTTTGTGTGCCACAAAAGTTCTGGAGCAAGCTGATATGTATATTTTCCTTTCATGCAGTTCTTCTTGACATTATCCACGGGTTGGATTGTAAATAAACATTACTAAAACCTTATGATTGGCTCTTTGGAATTTTTAATGGTGGGGCACCCAATCACCGCTGTCTCCAGAGGTATGGTCCACCTGAGATTTGGATCTGCGTAATTTTTGCAACCCCATCTACGAATAGGCTGAACAATCGGATGGACAGCGTGGATAGACAAAAAAAATCACCCATGTGGGCCACGCGGCAGGGGTAACAACCACTGAGTTGTTTCCCGTATAATAACCCAGTCGCTGCCGTCTTTCTAAGGGGCGCGAATAAGGTGTTCCCCCGGGAACAGCTTAGTGGGTGTTACCCCTACCGTATGGCCCACATGATGTTATTTTGTACATCTAGGCCGTGCATCCTTTTCTATAGCCCATTTTAGAATGATATTCCAAAATTTATGAAGATCTAAGTCTCAAGTGGACCATACCACTAGAAACAGTGTGATTGAGTGCTCCACCATTAAAAATTAAAAATAGCCTATTGTAAGGTTTTGGTAATGTTTAGTTTCAATCCAAGCTCTTAATAATGTCAATAATATCTTGATTAAGGGAAAATATAAATATCAGATTGATCCAAAACTTTTGTGGCCCACAAAACGTTTTTAATAGTTATTCATCACTGTTTCTGGTGTTATGGTCCACCTGAGATTTGGATCTTCGTAATCTTTTAGATCACATCCTAAAATGATATGGAAAAACAGATAAACGGCGTTGATATATAAAAAATACATCAAAATTGACTCCACACAGTAGGGGTAACACCCACTAAGCTGTTCCCAGGGTAACACTTAATTCGCGCCCCTTTCTAAGCGAGACACATGCGGTGTGGTACCCAATCGGACGCCGATTGCCAGCAAGCCTTTCGCAGGCATATCCTGCGTCCGAATATAGGTGGGACCCACCGTGATGTTTGTGAGAAATCTACGCCGTCCAACAGTTTTGTGAGATCATATTAAGCGTTGTAACAAAAAATGAATGGGATCCAAGACTCAAGTGGGCCATAATAAAGCAAAAGGTGGGTAGGGAAATTCCTATTGTTGAAACCTCTATGGGGGCCACAGTGATGTTTATATGCCATCCATACTGTTCATAATGTCATTCCTACTGAGATGAACTGAAAACACAAATATTATCCTGAGCCCATGAATATTTCAACTGTGGAAGTTCAATCATCACGTTTTTGCCCCACTTGAGTCTTGTATCCCGTTCATTTTCTGTCGTCTCAAAATATGAGGCAGATCCAAATCTCAGGCCACACCATGAGAAACAATGGGTACTGAACACTTAGTGTCCTAGAAATCTTAGATCAAGCTGGTGTATGTATTTTCCCTTGGTCCTTCATCCTGTTCCAAAGTACCTTATGAATGGGTTGGATGTCATATAAATATTATGGTGAGCCCCAATGTCGTTTCAATGATGGGTGTTCAATCCCACTGTTTATCATGGTATGCCTGAGCTTAGCTTTGGATCCTCCTCATTTTTTGAACCACAATTTAACATGAGCTGTAGAAATTGATGTGTGGAGTGGATGTGAGATGAATATCACAATACAGACATAGCAATAGGCCCACTGAGTTTTATGTTGGACCAGTTGGGTCCGTGAGTGGGCACTTTGTTAGAGTTTCATGGAGATCGAAGAGATCTTTTTGCCATGAAAGGGTTCTAAAATTATTGCTCTGTACTGTCCATCAGGTTCACATTACCGTATGTAATCTGCACAAAAATGGTATAGGCTACACCATGAAAAGCAAGTAGAGCTGCACATGACCCGAGCTCAAGCCGAGCTTGGCCTTGGTTGAGCTTGGCTTGATCAGTGGCCCACTAAGCTTGAGCTTGGCTTGGCTTGAGCATCGAGCTCAAAATAGCCGCTCGAGCTTGGCTCGCTGGTTGAGCCGATCGAGCTTTGTTTGAGCCAAGCCGAGCCTAAAGCTTTGTATTTTTTTATAGGAGTGTATAATTATCACTCTCAACCCACTGATCTGACCTGACCCAACCTAACCCGCTGACATGACGCAACCCACCAACCCAACCCAACCCTACTTGGCCCACTGAGCTGACTCGACCTAACCCACTGACTTGACTCAACCCACTAGCCTAACCCAACCCTACTCGACCCAACCCAGCCTAACCCAACCCTACTTGACCCCACCCTACCCGACCCAACCTGATAACCCCCATTCACCCAACCCAGTGACCCGATGTAAATTTTCCGACAACCCCCCCCCCCCCCCCCCCCCCCCCCCCCCCCCCCCCCCCCACACACACACACACACACCCCTTTTCTAAAATGATCTTATTTAACAAAAAAAAAAAAAAAACTGGACTGCTCAAGTTATTCACATTCTTGTAAACCATTACTCACATTGTGCAATTTTTTTCATCAACAGGTTTTCGCCATCTTATTCACTTGCTTATAAACTATTTCATATGTAGGGCTCATTATGCTATTGTGAATATTGGCTTCCTATGACATGTTTTTTCCCCCTACGTTTTGGGCATACGAGGGTTGGGCCGTGTATACAATAAATTTGTCTAGAAATCACTATTAACTAGTTAATTCAAAATCCTGCAATTGGATAGAGTTCGACTAGGAGATAATTGTGGAAGAATGCAAGAAGCACTCTGCCGGAAAACCAATATTCAAGAGGAACTAAAAGGAAGGCAACAAATGGACCTAGCTCCTATTAGTTAGCCACAAGCAAGCACCTTGTAACTGGTAGAGTTTGACTTGGAGATAGTTCCAGAAGAGTATGCAAGAGGTGCTCCACCCCCACAACCGGTATTCAAGAAGAACTAAAAGAAAGAAAAGAACTAAGCCGCCTGGATTTTTTGATGTGACTAGATATGAAAATCTAACAAGTTATAAAGCATTCGTCCAAAGAAAGGCTAAAATAGCAAGGGGATTGGAGAGGATTTAACGTTGTAGATGATGAAATGCAAATGTAAGGAATGGTGAGCCTAGATCTTAGGCTAGCAGCTTGACGAGGTTCCAGTTGCTTGAGAAGGTTGGATGTAAGCCAAGACTCGAAAGGATCACACTTGGTTGCTTGGGAGATGGGAGTGGTTGAAGTGCCCAAGGGTGAAAGGATGGAAGTGCATTAAGAATTTAAGGGGGTTGATGGCCATAGTTTTTTTTTTTTTTTTTTTTTTTTTTTTTTTTTTTTTTTTGGGTGTTAGTACACACACCCCACTCTTGATGGCCATAGGTTGGATGATCCTAGGCTTGAAGAAAAGTTGCAGTGGGTTAGGTGATGTAGGACAAGAACCCCCTAATAAAGGACGTGGATCAAGCAAATTTCTATGGCATGGACCAGACAAAGATTAAGGAAAAGTCGATAAATTTCACATGGATGGACCAAAAGAAAGCAGATCGTAAATTAGCCATAACTTTTGATCTGAGAGGAGTCATGAGACGCACATCATATGGATTCCAATTGAGATTGTTTTGAGGTGAATCTGTTGGGCTGGTTCCACCTCAAAATGGCTAGTCATTATTAAGGGGCTTCTTCCCAATATATAGCCCAACAATCTCCCCAGTCTCTAGCCAATGTGGGACAAACCCAACAATCCCACCCTCCACAGCAAATAGGGGCTCCCGAGCAATACCCTCCTGGGGGCTGTTGGGCACTGCCCCCCGCCCCTCATGGGCTCTGGGTGTGGGCAGATAGGGGCTCCTGAGCACTCCCTCCCTCACTCACAGACTTGTGCGTGGGTGCTACCACATACTGGCTTGGCCAGGCCAGCTTTGATACCACTTATTGGGCCGGTTCCACCTCAAAATAGCTAGTTATCATTAAGGGGCATCTTCCTAATATATAGCCTAGGAATCTCCCAACCTCTAGCCGATGTGGGACAAAGCCAACAGAATCGACCCACTAAAGTGAGTTGTGTCCATCCGTTTTGCTAGAAACCATGCGATTACAGTAGAAAAATGAGATTTTAAGAAAAAATCTGCTATTTTTAGTAATTTTGAATTTTAGTTTGTTTAGTTTTTTTTAATCTAAGAGTTTTAGTTGTAGTTGTAGTTGGAGTCTAATACTCCTTCTTAGGGTTTAGTTTATTATTTAAAGTATTGTATGAATGATTTTATAATTATTCAATCAATTATTACGAATTTTCTAAGAATTATTTCATTTTTATCATCTCGTCGACTCAAGAACACCTTATGCATTCAAGGTATCTATCAGGTGGGGAGATGATGATTGACCTACCATGTCCTCCCTGCATCAGTAGTATAAGAGCATAAGGTGGGGCGATTAAAAAATAGCACATGTCCCACTGTTAGAGGTATTAGAGATGGGGCTATTAAAAAAATAACACATGTCCTACTCCAATCCTGATCGGGTCACCATTCGTGGTGCAGTCTACTTTCCTAATCCTCAGTTGTGGGGCTGACTCCAGGGCTTCGTGGTAGACAGACTCTCTTTCAACATTGAGACCGAGTGCCCATGTGGTGTGAGTGGGTGTGTGAGTGTGTAGGGTGTGGGTGTAGAGTAACATTCAGTAGCAAAATTGAGATTTTATCAATTTTAAGGCCGGAATATGGCTCAACCATTATTTATTCATTTTACTCAGGATTTGACCTACTGTGTGAGGAGATACAGGGGGTTCGAGCGTCGGCTCCTAAGTTCAGGTGTTTAGCAGGGCCCAGCCCAGCCCATCGACACCCTAAGGGTGAAATGACCAAATTACCCTTTTGCCTTGGACTGTGAGCCCACTGGGCATATGAGACAAGGAAAACTTGCCCAGAGCAGAGGACCCAATAAAGGGCCAATTGGTGGGCCAGCCATGGAGAACAATGCACACAACCCAAATGCCTGCTACTGTGTCCGTGGACACCTGCACACAACCCAAATTTCATTGACTGTTCATCATCTCCAAGTACGAATGATTCGACGATTCTAACCCCCGGCTAATGGACATGTGTTCGTTCAATCCAATCTGGACCGTTAACTATTTTTCATTTGAGAAATCAAATAATATCCATCAATCAGCCATACAGGAAGTTAAATGAGTGTAATACTGCATTAAAAAAATCACCTAACGTGGGGCCACAATTTCAACGGTTGAATTTGAGTAACTTTTGTTCCACGTGTACAATTTCTTATTGTCCAGGTATCAACCCACTCTGCAGGAGTATCAAAGTTATTCTCATTTTACCGTTGCCGTGATCAACTAACCATCCATCACTAACCATCCTAGTCGATGGATTGAAAATCCCAAGAAATAGACTGATCGAAATTCTGAGAAATAGTCTAGAGAGTTCATTGGACAAATTTTGTCATTGTTGATCTATCAACAAATCTGATCAATGGATTAAAACTTCCCCCAAAATCTCAATTTGGTCTTTGGACTCCTCTAGACGATTTCAAACATATTTGATCTATCAATTGAGTGATAGATCAATTGATTGGTCCAGCCTATCTATCCACAACCGGCTTGGTTTTTATGTGAACTTGTTTTATTTTTTATTTTTTTGTTTTTTTTAGGACTCTTGCTAATTCATTCTTAGAATTCATTTAGATTATTTAAATTCTCTTAAGCTGGTTTTAGGATGGCTTATTAATTATTCAATACATTTCTTTCTTCTCAGGAATTTGAAATTTTCCTTTATAGATTTGAGGAAGCTCGGTTGAAGATTCCTAAGAGCCTTGTGGATTCAAGATAGTTATCCCTGGAGAAGACAATGGTCAACCTCATCACATTTCTCCCTCCGTCAAATGCTCGTCCTCCAAAATGTTTTCCTCCATGTGGCCTACTTAGATAATGGATAGGCCTGAGTTTTGGCTTCTAGGCCTAAGCTTTGGTGTGGTATCTAATAGTTGGAGTAGATTTTAGAAAATCATCATAGTGGGCCCTATGAATATCAACGGTGGATGTCTTTCTCCCCATTCATTCGCTTGGTGTGGTCACCTCTAATATGGCTTAGTCTGATTTTTTTGGCTGTGGGCATAATATATTATTATACATTTAATGACCGAGGTGGATCCTACCTACTGCATAAAGTGGGCTTCGTAAAAAACCAAGGGTAGTGTTACTTCTTCTCTTAACTGTTAAGGCTTCTGAAAATACACATGAAGGCAATTTCTTGATTTTTATGGGACCATCATGATGTTTCTATAAGATTTACTTGAACCAATAGATTTTTAATCCCATGTTAGGTAACGGACGGAAAAATTAAGTCGATCTATGATTCAAATGGCCCACACCAAAGGAAATGCTTGCATGAGAGGCATCCACCCTTGATTTTTATAGGATCACTGTGATGGTTATATAAAATTTACTCTTAACCATTATATACCACACCAACATCTAGGCATAGGTTGCCAAAAACCAGGCCCATCCATTATTTAGGTGGGTCACACAAACGGAAACAATTCAAAGGGTGAGCACATGTGGCCCCCTTGAATTAGGAATGTAGATAATTTTTGGATCATGGTCCTAACATGGTGTGATGTATAAGATGGTTAGTTTGCATTTTACATCATCTCCAATGTGGGATTCACTTTCTGTAAGAACTCCCGCCCTTTATTTCCTAGGGGAGCCACTGTGATGTATATATGAGATCCACTCGGATCATTGGATATGTAATTCTATTTTATGCCCAGGGCCAAAAACTCAGGATTATTGGTGATTCAGGTGGGCCACACCAAGGAAATGAAAGTTGTGAGAGACATCTGCCCTTAATATTTACAGGTCCCACCGTGATGATTATATAAATCCACTCCAATCATTAGATAGAACACCGATATATATACCTGTTTCCTAAAAATCAGGCCCATCCACTACTATGGTAAGCAAGATGAAGGGAAAACATTTGGAGGGTGAATGTTTCTCTGTATATTTTTTCCAATCACATGGTCTGCATGAATACGAATGGGTCTGATTTTTTTTAGCCATGGGCCTAAGATGGGGGTGACACGCTTGTTAGTCGGGTGGATTTTATATAAATACTATGGTGGGGCCCACCCAAGCCGACAACATCTTTAAGTAACTTTTCCATCTTGTGAAAGTGACTTTTAAGTTTGTAATTACTTGTGCCTCCTCTACCAAATGAAATTACTTTTCTAGACATTAAATGGTGGGGTGGGCTGTTTGGCTTTGGATGTTTTAGTCCAAGCCCAACCCTATTTAGAAACAGGCTTGAAAGCCAAGCCCGAGCCCAACCATCAGATTGATGTTCCGGCCCGAGCCTGACTTTATTTAGAAACGGGCTTGAAAGCTAATCCAAAAGAATTTTTGGAGGACTCTCCATCCATGGTCGATACTATTTTTCCATACTGGTGCCCCATAACACTTTTCAGCCATCGGTCTTACTTCATCACGACTATTAATGCTTCAATAAACATCCGCCAGCCGGCTAAGACACTGTCTAATCTTTGATGGTTGGTATGCTGGGCTGAGCTCAGGCCCATTTGCACTTGCGGTCCTTGTTTAATCAGGAATTTCATGCCAGATCATCAAATGGGTCAGAAATCTGTTACGAAATTGAAGTATTAAACATGACGTTGAATGCTTAATGCCTTCAGGCTTGGCACATTTTTTAGCACCAGCTTTGAAAAGTCATGAGAATAAATAAACGGTTAAGAGATACTGACCATACAATATAAATGTGGCCCATCTCATCCTCTCATTTAACTGATCTTCAAGAAGAGGCAACTAGACAGTCTTTGTCACATGATCTTTATTTTTATTTTTGTTTTTGTTTTTTCTTTTCTTGTGTGTGTGTGAAGGTGGACGATACCACTGCAAGCTTTATTAATTAAAAAAAAAAAAAATTACATAAGATGGGAGGGGGCAAAGAACCTGACCTCCAAAACAGCAAACAAGATTACATGTGGAACAGATAAATACCATTGGTTTGTAAGCAGAACAAGGCTGCAACCCATCAAACTAGTCTTTATAACTTATATGAGGGATGTGTGCAATCTTGTAACGATCTTCTCCTCCATATTGGCAGCGCTCTTTTAAGAGTGGACAGGACCGGATCCTCAATTCTTGAAGCATGGTGAGGTGTTGCAACTCCTCTGCTAGAGACTCCAGCTGTGGACAATCTGAGATCTTGAGAGTTTGGAGGGCTTTGAGTTGTCCCAACTCCTCTGGTAGAGACCTCAAATATAGACACCAATTGATATCCAGAGTTTGGAGGGCTTTGAGTTGTCCCAACCAACCACCTGGCAGTGATGTCAGCTCCTCAATCTGACGAATTTCCAAATGTTTAAGGTTGGGGAGTAGAGGTAAGAGTCCTCCCGATAACATCCCATTGTTAACCCCGACTAAAGTCAGCTTCCGGAGGAGCAGAGGAAGGTTGCAGGGCAATGCCTTCAGCTTTTGGCAGTCACTTATTTCTAGTTGTTGAAGCATGGTGAGGTGTTGTGATTCCTCTGGTAGAGACTCCAGCTGTTGACACCAACCGATCTTCAGAGTTTGGAGGGCTTTGAGTTGTCCCAACTCCTTTGGTAGAGACTCCAACTGTGGACAATTCGTGATCTTCAGAGTTTGGAGGGCTTTGAGTTGTCCCAACTCCTCTGGTAGAGACCACAACTGTGGACAATCCTCGATACTCAGAGTTTGGAGGGCTTTGAGTTGTCCCAACTCCTCTGGTAGAAACCCCACCTGTGGACAGTTCTGTATATCCAGAGTCTGGAGGGCGTTGAGTTGTCCCAACTCCTCTGGTAAGGACTCCAGCTGTGGACACCCCGTTAATATCAGAGTTTCGAGGGCTTTGAGTTGTCCCAACCAAGCACCAGGTAATGATGTCAGATCATCAATCTCATGAATCGTCAAGTGCTTAAGGTTGGGGAGCAGAGGTAAGGGCCCTCCTGATAACATCCCTTTGTTAATTCCTCCTAAAATCAATGTCCGGAGGAGCAGAGAGAGGTTGCAGGGCAACGCCTTCAGTTCTCTGCAGCCTCCTATCATCAATTCGAGGAGAGATGGCATAACCTCTCCATGTCCACCATTCGATACCCACTCCTCCCAATTTGGCATGCTATTGAAGGAGAGGGTCTCCAGCTTGGGGAATGAGACACCACCACCACTACCATTTCTGTCATTGCTTTCATCCCCACTAAACTCACCACCCACCTTTCTCACCTCTTCCATTCCCACAATTTGAAGGTATTTAAGGGACGGTAATTTCCCAAGACCCGGAAGTTGTTTACACTTAAGACAATAGCGAAGACTCACCTCGACTAAATTGGAGAACATGGGATCCTCTATCCACTTGGGAAGCTTTGAACCTTTGTAATGCTCTATTTCAAACTCTTTCAAGTTTGGGTGAGGCTGGAGGCTTTCAAGCACATCCTCCATCCTCTTCACCTCATCATCCAATGGTTCACCATTGCTGTTGCCATACTTGAAGGATAGAGCATGAAGGTGCTTCTTCTTATACAGTTCTGCTTCCCTAGCTTCATCTCTGCTCTTGACATTTTGCAAGCCGGTAATTGGAAGACTTCCTTGAAGATGATTAAGGTGTTTCAGTTCTCCACATTTACATCCTTCGTCTTCACTCCCCACAATCATGAACTCTGTTAACGTCCGAAGGCCAGTGAGTCTCCCGATACCCTGCGGTAAGTTCTGCAGATCCGTACCTTCAAATTCTAGATGACTCAGGCTAATCATTTTCCCCATCCCTCTTGGCAGTTTTTTTAGCTCCTGACAACCGTTAAGTCGCAAGGTCTGTAAATTTCTGGAATTACTCAATTCCTCTGGCAACTCCACTATCTCTGTCCAAGATAAATCAAGATATCTCAAGTGTTTCAACTGTCCAACTGTCTGAGGCAATTTCTTAATGTCAGTGCTACTCAAGTCCAATGCTCTAAGGCATCTCAAATGATGAAATAACTTGTCTGGTGCCTCATAGATTCTTGATACCTGTAGTAGCAACGTTCGCAACTTGTGGGCCTTACACAAGGTGGCTGAAATGGAAGCCACTTTATCAGCTTCATCACCAGCTTCATCATTGTCAACTAAAAAACAATGCCGGACATTATTTAGGTTTAACGAGGCTTGCTTTCCAATCTCCACCATTGAACACTCACTTCCTGCAACATATCGCGCTACATCATGAACTAAACCATGCATCTTGCACCTGAAGAATATGCTACCATCAAAATCCATTTCTGCATCTTGGAGCAATGAGCGCCTTAGCAAATCATCAAAATACAGTTCGCTGATTTCTTCCATGTCTTTACTTCCCTCAGAGCGAATGAAACCTTGAGCCACCCATAACTTGACTAGCATATCCTTCTCTATCTTCCAATCTTTTGGAAAGATGGAGCAAAATGCAAAGCACTGCTTCAGAGCAGGAGGCAAATCATAGTAGCTTAGTAACAGAGCTGGTAAAACGCCTTCAAAGACATCACCTGAGTTCCACATGTCGCTTGCCAAGACAAGCTCCCACTGGCTTCTAGTCCTTCTTGAGCGCATGACACTACCTATTGTCTTTGCTGCAAGAGGCACCCCTCCACACTTCTTTACAATTTGCCTTCCAATCTCTTCCAGCTCAGAACGCTCTCCCTCACTCCGATGCTCCAGCGCCTTACTTTTGAACAATAACCAGCAATTGTCATCAGATAATACTGCCAATTTGTGGATGCGAGTGCTTCCCATCATGCCTGCAACATCTTCCATACGAGTGGTTACAATGATTCGACTCCCGGGTGCACCAGCTTGGAAGGGAAGTCTCAGCTTCTCCCACTTCTCACTGTCTTTGCTCCAAACGTCGTCAAGCACCAGCAAGAATTGCTTTGCTTGCAACATTTCATGGAGGTGATGCTGCAATGGATCCAGATCTAGATGATCACAATTAATAGACCAGTCTGCAGATTTTATGATTGATTTTGTAATCCGTTTCACATCAAAATCTTCCGAAACACAAACCCACATTCTCATCTCGAAATGCCGCTTGACATCCTCATCATTGTAGATGAGCTGAGCAAGGGTGGTCTTGCCCAAACCACCCATTCCAACGATAGAAATGATTAAGGGCACCTCAGTTACCTCCTGCAGCAGCAATTTGAGGACTTCATTTTTTTCACGTTCTCTTCCTACCACTGACGGTCGGTCGAGCAGGGAGCTTGTCTCTCGCACTCTGATCTCGCCTAGCGTCACTTCAGTATCCCGATCTATTCTAAGACCCAATCGGCTCATCCCTTTGGCGATATCATCTAATCTACTCCTCACTTCCTTTATCCTACTCCCAATTTCGTGGTGTAACTTGACATGATTGAAGGAAGTTATAGGGGAATGGAAGCAAATAACAAGGAATCTGAAGCAAGTAGCAATGAAGCTGAAACAGGACCCATCACCTTCATTGGGTGCTTGTGATCTTGGAGCTTCCGTCATCCACTCATCTAATATGTCGTCCACATCATAGGCCACATCTTTGACATTCTGCAACCAGATCTTCACGGCATCGTCCTTCACTCGCCGAGTTTCAGCATCTTTAAGCACAGCTTGGATCAAGGCGAACGTACGGGAAAGCTTTTCGATCTCATCTGTGACACCCATCAACAAAGCTACCTCATCTTGGACGATGTTGTTCAACTTCTCAACTGCAGTCGAGACCAGCGAATAGGCCATGTTTTTTCTTCTTTCTTTCTCCTTTTGGTATGTGGGGAAGGAATTTGATGTGCGAGAAAGATCTGGAAGGCTTAGAAATATGCGATGGTAAGGTCTTTCATGAATCTGCTGGAAGAGAGTGGATTAGAGAAGAAAAGAATGCAGAGAGCGAGAGAGAGGGTAAGAGTAGCGGAGGATAGATTCCCAGTTGGTCAGATGATTAAGAAGAGTCGCATAGCAATGGTTAAAAAGTGCTGGTTGCATTTGAAACATATGAAAGAGTTTGGGTCATGGTCCACCCACAGCATGACTAAACAGACCAATGCTCTGGACTGGAATACTTCAACCCCTTAAAAACTATGTTCCAGTTCTACTGAACGGTTCAGATTCAACGATTCAAGGTAAACTCCAAGCGAATTGTCTCTGCCCCAGCCAGAAAGTTGCTGTGGTCGGAAGCTATGTGGGGCCCACATAGACGCCCGTAACAAATCCACGCCATCCATCAGTTTCACAAGACTATAATAGACACGAATCTAAAAATCAGGCGGATCCAAAACTCATGTGGGCCATAGCTACATAAAACAATGGGGATTGAATACCCACCGTTGGAAACTTTATGGACCAAAGAAGTTATTTATTAGGCTGATATTTATGCCGACTGTTTATCTGAGTGGTAATATACCTGTGAACGGTTTGGATGGCATATAAACATCATGGTCGGTTCCGGGAAGGTTTCAGGAGGGAAAACATACGTTCTCACTGTTTCATTTGGTTTAGCCGACATCTCTATGAACCCACAGATTCTGACCACCGGAACGGACCGGATTCGATGAGACCCCGGATCCACCGAGGTGGGTGGAACCCCTAACTGTGGGACTGCTTTGATGTATGTGACTACATCCACGCCATCCATCCCTATTTAAAGTTCAATTTAGGGCATGATCCAAAAAATGAAGCAATTCCAAATCCCAGATGGCCATAATACAGGAAAGAGTGGTGATGGACCATTAAATACTTCCTGTGGGCCACAAAAGCTTTGGATCAAGATGATATTTATGTTGTCTCTTCATTTATGTGTTTGTGACCTTATCAACATGTTGGATGGAAAATAGACATTCCATAGACATTCCGGTGGAATTCATGAAGTTTTCAATGGTAGAGATTCAATCACGGCTGTTTCTGTTGTGTGGTCCACCTAAGATTTGATTCAGCTTCATTT
>PVNU02001133.1:0-92204 GCA_003013855.2 Liriodendron chinense
CATCCCCTGGTTGTACTTTGGTTATCAAACTGTCTTGCTCGCTTGGGTATCCTCTTGCATCATCCAAGTAGTTATGTGGGTGCTTTTCTGGTCTTGTCATCCTGCATCTTGTGAGGGCATTAAAAGGGGGAGTAAGGGTGAGGGCATTTTTGGAATTACAAAGAGTACAGTAATGGCTCATGTGCTGACTTAAAATAGCATTTTTTGACAATTTGACTATGGTGGAAAGATTAGGCCCTTAGTTGAGAATAGTACATAGGGGAGGGTTTTTTACTGAATTTAACCAAAAGACATGCCCTTGTATGACAAAAACCCTACTTTGTTTATCACGTATCTTGAATTCAAGTTGTATTTTTCTAGGGTTTCATTATGTGATTTTAAATTTAAAGATTTATTTGATTCTTCATATGCTAATGAAAACTAATTAAAAGATCTGTTTCTGAAGGCCTTATTACAAACTTATGCTTTATGACTTCAACTTTAAAACGTCACGTTGGTGGCAAATTTTTTTTTTTCCCAGTTTAATTTGACATTGTCATTTATACAATATATCTATATGAGACTTGAAATTGATGATTTGGCACAATTTTGTAAAGCAATTTTTTAAACCTTGAAGTATATAGACTTTTTGGAAAATCTTTTTAGACTTCTAACACGTCAATCTCTATTTAATTTGAAGTTTTTCAACTTCAAGTTTAGATGATGACTTCATCAAAACCTTTGATGTAATGAAATGACCACATTTATCTAGTCTTCTATTAAAATAATGTCAAATAGTGTGTAGTAGTAACATATGTACAAATTATGATGTGAAATGATAGAATAATGAATATTTTATTACATTCATCTTTTTAAGATTCTATGAAATTTTTTAGATCTTATTATATATTCTGGGCAAAAGATCATAAAACCTAAGATTTTACAATTTGTGATTTATGATCTACGATTTCAATCCTCTAGTGACTCAAGCTAACAGATATGATAGATTTCATTTCGAAAGTTCTACAATCAAATTTTATAAGAGAAATTAAGCTACTAAGGCTGAGTCACAAAGGTGTGCCAGTTGAACATTGATTGCAGTCCTCATATTCATGAACATTTTGAGTGAAAAATCCAAAAGTATAGAGAACAAATTTACATGTGCTATGTTAGAGATGGAAATTAATTTAGTTACTGAACAGAAATGTAGTTCTACCTCCATGAAGCAGAGACCTCTGTAGCTAACATCCTCTCCCTTGTTTCTGGGAGAAGTGTGAATTGGTCCTTGATATATCCTTCAAAGCCCGACTATTTGGAGAAGAAATGAAAAGATGAGCCATCAACAACAAATGTGGTTTAGTGACTTGCATGCCTAAGCAATGGACATGTCAACATAAATGCTAAACATTAAGCACCACACTACAGACTAAGTATGGAAAGAGATTTTTTTTTTTTTTTTTTGAAAGGTAAGGATTATATTAAGTATGGAAAGATTTTTTTTTTTTTTTTTTTTTTTTAAATCTAAAGATTGATATCATTGGCAAGAAGGCTTCTTCAGCATTTGCTAACATTTGAGAGAGGTTTTGCAGGAGAAATGATCTTCCAAAATTCTATAGGGAACTGGGAATGTTGAGCAATTCCATTTTCTAGCAAATGACATGATAGAATACAGAGGTACTGATCTTCTGAAGCAAACTCCAGCAGTGTTTCCATGGAATAAGAGCTTCAAGAGAGGAAAATAGAACCTCGAAAATGCCTGCTGTTTTCAAGTGATTCCAGTAATGCTTCTTTTTGTTCTTTTACGGAGAACTGTTCAGCATTTTGAATTTGAAATTTAACAAAAGAACTTATTTAGGGAGTAATTTGAAGAGCGACGATCTCTTCTTATTGCAGGAGTATACAAGAGTTTCATTTTGGAATAAATGTTTTTTTTTTTGTGACACAATTTCTATACTCGACCTCCATGATATTCGTCTTGAGAAATTTCCTTTTAACCATATTTTTTCTATTTCAGCACACACAACAAAGAAAAAAAAAGGTGCGTGTATGCAATTTTTCCAACGTACAGCATCGTTAAGGCCTGATATGGTTCAGGCCAGCTTTCATACCCAGTATTTAAGTGTTAGACATGAGTATGACACCTATTTTGGAGAACCCCAAGCGGTCGTTTTGTAAGCAAAGATACATGAAGTTATAGATCCATGGATGACTTCACTGGTATTATTAGAGAAAACTTCATGCTTACTTTATGACTTTTAGGTATACGGAGATGTTTTTTCCTCTGGAAAAAAAAAACTAAGGTATATCATATTAAATCACACTTAGAATAGGGTTTCAAGAGAACCGAGATCCCAAAGTGAGATCTTTAGGGACTGATCGTGGTTTTGATGAGTTTCCTATTTCTCTTTGAAACACCCACCATTCTAAGAGACGAAGAAAGGAATTTGGAAGGAACTTGAAGGTCTATGACGACTATGATGCTCCAGGTCAAGGTTTCACCAAGGATACAAAACTCTCCAATTTGACTAAGTTTCCAAGAAATCCAATCAAAATAACCAGGATACCTGTTGCCACAAGAAATTAGCAATGTCATTCCCAATCCCAAGCACATATGGCTCAACTAAGTAAGCATCCAACATTTTGAGGGTCAGGTGAGTAGAAACAAGTGATGGCTTGAGATTAGGAGCAAAAGAGAACAAGAAAGGAAGAAAGAACATAGACTCTAATGTCTTATACTTTCCTATTTTTTCTGATAAATTTCAACATTTTTTGGGTAAAAAAAAAAAAAGGATGATAACGGACCTGTGGTGTCCGATAAAGGTCTGATACGCCTGTAACATATTGTTTTGGGAACTGGATAATACACCCCTCCAATGCCGATATTCAGAACCTTGCCTCCCATTAGAAAGAGATGTGCATTGGAATATGCATTGCAACGTAGCCATGTTTCATGTGTCAATGCATTTTAGGAAGCTCATGTTCATTTATTTTGATTTGAATCTTATTTTAGTTTTTGTTCCTCATCATGTCATTAGGAATCCAAGTATTGAAAACCATTTTTAATTAAGAGAATGATAGCAAGGTTGAGTTCCATTGAAGATGGAAGGTTTCCACTTTAATGTTTTCCTCATTTCATTTAAATCTCTCTCCTTTATTCTTGCACCTATATGCAAGAGGAATAGAAAACAATTTCAGCATATATTTTGGAAAATTTTGATGATGAGGTTTTGTTCAAATTGTGCTTGAAGATGCCTTCTTCATCTCTAAACTTGTGGGTGAATTTGATCATTAGGAAAGAAGGGTTGAATTATTTTTTTGTGTTGGAAACTTCTGACCATCTAGGAAAAACTTCTTCTGCCTGTCTATCATACAATGTGACCTGTCTGTAGGGAGAGAGCCATGTGGAGTATATCTGTGTTACTTTAGTCTACACCTCAAGTAAGTATCCTAAATGGCTTTATCAGTACTCAATATTTTTCTTTGTTCATAAAACAGCATTTGAAAACATTCTCTAAGGCACATAATCAATGATCAGCATTGCAGGGGGAAGGGGTAAATGGATCTCTGCTAATTGAGAATGAATTCATAGAGCAAGGAGAGAAGTCCAGGAACTACAGGGAGCCCATTTATCCAGTAAATAAGCCTTGTAAAATGCTAACCTATATGAATGGTGGAGATGCGCATATCTCTAAGACGATAGATTCAACAAAGCAATAATAACTAACCTTGGTTGTTTTTAGCAAAGCCAGCCCTTCAATACCAGAAGTTACCCGCAAATCACCTCCCTTCATCACGGTTACTTCAGTAGTGTGTCTCTCAGATCCAAGTTTAAAGCCTAAAATATTGTGACACTTAATAACATTAACTAGCAAAAGGATTGCTTCTCAAACCAGAGCAATTGCAAAAAATAATGGATTTTCTTGAGAAGCTTTGAACACTAAGGGAAATCTCCAAATGTTATATCAACCAGAAATCATTTGAAAGAGCAGTTCCTTTTCTCACTTCACAACTATAGTTAATCCAAATTGTTCTATGAGCTAGCACGCATGAGGTGAGCTCCAATGGTACCCGCACCATGTTAAGGCTTATGGTGGTACTGGGTAAATGTGGGACCCAATTATGTGTTCTCAGAATCCAACCTGTCCATAAGATGAGTCACCTCAGAAAACCACCAGAGCCCAAAAAGTATCCTGATCCAAAAGTCAGATGGGCCACAGAACAGGCAACCTATTGAGAGGGAATGCCCACCGTCAATTTGTGTGTGGGGGTTAATTGTGTTGTTTATATATAATCAAGGCCACCCTCCATCCAGTCCAGATGAAGAACAGGACAAGAATCAGGCTGTTTTACGCCCCAGGGGGGCCCATGTGAAATTCAAGGGTAGACATTCTCTCCCATCTCTTTCCCTTGGTATGTCCAGCCTTAACTTTGGATCAGGCTAGAGTTTTGGATGCTAGGGGCTTTTGGAGGTGACGCATCTGACCGGCTGCGTCTTTCCCACCAATGTGCTGTTTCGGTTACTTCTGAACCTAGGTCCAATGCATTCTTTTTTCTTGTAAAAGTGGATTTCTGGACTTGCACTTTTGAAAAACAAAAAACCTATATCTGCCTAGTAATGGACTGTTACAGGGCCATTGTGGCCAAGGTGTGCAAAATTGGTTACTTAAAGGTAAGAAAACGGTCGTAATGGCCAGTACGTGATACGGAAATGAAACACGGGGGCTTGTTTCTATCTATTATTTCTTCCTTTTTCTTCTTTTAATAAAAATAATCATTACCCTTCAAAAAATTTGTTGTGAAAAGGTTTTAGGTGCCTTGTGATTCAAAATCCTATTATCCATACCTACATCATACAACGAATATAAAAGATGTTTCTCTGAAGATAGTTGAACATGCTAACCATGATCATGAGGTTGACCATCTATAACAACACGTTCCCATGGCTTCTCCACTACTGTGATTATGGCAGTTGTGACCTACACGACAAGAATAAGGATTAAATTTCAACGAAGGGATACAAAAGAAGCACAAAAGGGTATTAGAAGAATATGCGAGGCACAACTCACAATGCTTCACCAAAATAAAAACGACTATGTAATGTTTCTTGAATAGCATGCATTTTACTACCCTTCATCTTCCAAAAAGCCAAACTAAAAGTATCTTATGAAGAGGTAAATGTGCATGTCAATGGACATCACATACTTGGAGTCTATGTAAATAAAATAAATGGTATCCCAACAGAACATAACAAATCCCTTTTGGATCTCTTGAATTTCGATACATGAATATTGAATGAAATCATTACATCAAATATTAATCTACAAGGCATACTATCATTACTATCATTTATAGTCAATAAATATTCAGGCTTGAACCGAGGATGATTATATTTGGTACATCATGGAACATAGGTACCTATACAGGCCTCCAGCATCTATACTCTTCAAAAACAAGTACATGATACAGTTTTCAGCTTACTATTATTATTGATACTATTTAATAAATACAATATATTATATGTTATATTTGTAAAAAAATGTGAATAAAACATAAATGGTGAAGTAACTAATATTGTGTATCGTACTGCATTCTGACTATTTGTAGCTCTTGACATCTTTTCTATTTGATTCATAATTATAATACCGTGAACCACTATATTAACCATATGTTATGAAAGTTCCTGTAATCTTTTTGGTTACTGCAGTCTAAAAAGAAAATAAACTCAAGCAATAAAGATTAAATGCCCTCGTGTTTGTAAAATACAATCTTCAACTTGAAGTTGTGTCATGCGAAAAGAGAGAAAGACCAATGGTTTGATCTAATCAGCTTATCAAATATGGAGTCTGATGATGAGTGGATCATCAAGAAGGAGAATCCCAACCTTAACAACAGATAACATCTGGATTAATATGGTGAACATTTTGTCGAAGCGTTAAAAGATGGAGTACGCTGTATCTCATGACCAGACAAGTGACGTGGTATGATTCATGTTGTAATTTAGTCTTGTACTCTTATAAACTTACACTTGATAGTGTCATTTAATTATGCTGAAGTGATAAATATAAACTATTTTGTAGATCCTAGAAAACTTTCAATACGAATAAAGAAAAAGGAGAAGCAAAAGTCGGAGAAGATGGGGAGCATGAATTGTTTTAACCATCAAGTTCTGAAGAAGATCATGTCATTGCTAACAATGATATTAACAATCTATGCAAGTGGAATATGTGTCTACCAAATGTTTGCTTGATGTACTACAAAGATGCGGAATCCGTGGATCACTTATTCATGCATTGCGTTTTTGCCAAAGAAGTGTGGGGTCTTTTTCTCCAATTCTTCGGGGTTCTATGGGTATTCCCAAAGATGATTGTCAAACTTCTCATTGCTTGCACAATGGGGAAATAGGGAAAGAAAGGAAAAAGGTGTGGCGCATAAGCTTATTGGCAATTCTTCGGGCTTTATGGTGGGAAAGAAAACCAACGTTGCTTCAACAACAAAAGGAGTGGTCCGGTGCAAGTTTTCAATAGGGCAATTCTTAATTTGAAGGAGTGGGGGGGGAACATAGATAGTTCTATCTTGGTTTTTGTTTTCTCGAGGAAGTTTGGGCCGGCAGGGGGGGGGGTTGTAAATTTGTATACATGTTTTTTTTTTTTTTGGCTTCGATCTTTTATATATATCATCAATGTTCAAAAAATATTAGTGATGATGAGGATGATGACGCTAACACATATGGCAAGAGCGAGGGCCAAAAATAGATTTATTTGACATTTTTTGGACATTTTGTTTTCTTTCTGAATTATAGAAATGAATACATGTAAATGGGCAAACAAATGTTTTTTTTTTAATTCGTTTTGAATTATACAAATGAATGCATGTACAAGGGCAAAGGGTTAATGTATTGAACTTCATTATCACACAATGACACATTACTAGTACACTGTATACAATTATCAATTGATAACATCATAATTAGTATTAAGTTTTTTGTGCATATTCATGAGAAAATGGATGATTGATGCTTTTTTTCTGATTTATTTACATTTTTAATTTTTTTTAATAATATTTTTTAAGAAAATTGAAAAAAAATATTACGATTTATGCACGATTCATGATACGATACCATAGAATCATATATTAAAGAGAGAAGATGAGGAGAAGAAAAGAGAGAGGAGAAGAAGAAGAGTTGGGGCTGGACGTCCCCACTCTTCCCCTTTATATCAATAATAAAACTAAAAAGTACAAAAATACCCTCACTAATAATGTTCATATTCCAAAAAAGCCCTAGTCCAATATAAACAATAAATACAATAGGGAGAGATGCTAGATGGGCCATACAATGGGATGTGGGTCCATTAGGTGAGTCGTACAGCTGTATAGCCCACATCAAAATCCATTAGGTGGGTTGTACATGCATTAACTCCCTCTCAAGCCGAAGCGTAGAGGTTGTCAATGCCAAGCGTGGAATATATGCACATAGATTGACTATGAGGAAGGGCCTTGGCAAATATATCAGTAAGTTGATCCTGAGACAAGACATATGGTGTAGAAATTTCATAACTGGAGACCTTAAAGCAACAGTCTACTTCAATATGTTTAATTCTTTCATGATAGACCAAATTGTTTGCAATGTGGGATGCTGCTTGATTAGATTCACTACAAACCCCATTTCCCACAACAGTTTCTTAATCTACATTAACTCACAAGTGTGAGATACATGAGTTACCCACGGAGGGCTAATAAATTAGCTCACCACATTCACAACATAAGATATGTTCAACCCAATGATAGCTAATAGAAAAAGTTTCTCAACAAATCTTCGATACCTTCCTACACTCCAATCCATACCTCAAGTGGTAGATTGAGTGAAGATAACATGGTTTCAACACTAAGGTCTTGGTATCGATTCCCAAGTGAGGGTGGCTAACATTGAGGTGTGATTAACAATGGGGGTGGTGTACCCCCCACCCAAAAAAAAATAAAAAAATCTTCAATTCCTGCCTAGATCTTCAACTACATTTCCTTGATCACCAATAAGTTTGTGATTCAGATCCACTGATTTATCAACTAGCTTAGTACCAACAAGACATGTCTATGTGAGCAAATCCAAAATGTATTTCTGTTGACACAAATTAATTCCTTCCTTGTATCAAGCAACTTCTATACCAAGAAAGTATCGAAGATGACTAATATATTTTGTGAGAAAATGTCATTAAAGATACTTCTTAATATCCTCAATCTCCCTATTGTACCTTTCTGTAACGATAATATCATCAACAAACACCACTAACATAGTAAAACCTAAGCACCTCTCCATACAAAGATGAAATGATCAGCATGACTTCAAACAAAACCATACTTCAATACAACATTACTGAATTTGTCAAACATGTATGTGGTGACTGCTCCAACTCATAAATTTTCTTGCGCAATTTACACACCCTGTCTAACTCCCCCTGAGCCAAAAAATTAGGTGGTTGCTTTATATAAGGGCTAGATATGATTAATGGCCACGGAGAAGATAACACGAATGGAGTTCAACTTGGCAACATGAGAGAAGATCTTAATATATTCAACGACAAGGATCTGAGTACATTCCTTAGCAACCAAGCGAGCCTTTAAAATGTTCAATTGTACCATCGACATGAAACTTAATAGCATACACCCATCTACAACCAACAACACATTTGCCGATAGGTAGATTGGTTAGCTCCCAAGTGTTATTCCGATAAAGCACAACCATTTTCTCTTCCATTCCAGCTTCAACCCCTCACGTAAAAGTGCTTCCCGATGTGACTTGGGAATCGAGTGAGACGACAAGAATGTGACAAATCTACCAAAGTGGGAGATAAGCATTAAAAAGAGACATTTGGAGATGAGTTGATCAATACACGCATGCTTACCTTTCTCAAGGCAATAGGAACATTCGTCATCTTTGAAGAACTCATTGGATCACTAGGCTTAAAAGAAGATATGATCGATGGAACATCATGATTGGCTCCTCGGAACATCGTGATTTATCTTTCCGTTTTTGTCATGAGGAGACTTTCAGCTGAGGCATGGTGGGAATGGAGGAGCCTCAGCCAACAGTGGAAGGAGCTTAGATGACATCTTTTTCAATAACAATAAGTATAGGCACAACTCCGACATCGAGAGATTTACTATCTTTTGAGAAGAAAAGTTGACTCAAAAAATGTAACATCTGCACACATTATTTTCGATGTGAAGGCTGTAACAATAATAACCTCTTTGTGCCCAAGAATACCCAAGAAAAATACATTTAATGACTCCAATTGATGAACAAAAATACATATCTAAAAACTTTGAGAGGCAAAGAAAACAATGGAGTATCTGGATTCTGGAAGTAAAACTTCATCAGGTGATTAACCCATTAAAATAGTCGAGGGCATTAGATTTATCAGAAAATACAAAATGAGTACTGCATCACTCCAAGAACTTTTGAAAACATTCATGCGTATTAATAGCGCATGAAACGCCTCAAGCAAATGACAATTTTGCCATTCCGCAACATTGTTTTACTGTGGGGTGTGAGCATATGATCTTTAACGTAGGATACCTATTTCAAAAAAATACTGATTAAAAGGTTAAAAGGTTGGGGCGTGTTCCTTGGCATTATCAGAAGGAAACTCAAACACTTTTGAGTTAAATTTATTTTGTACTTCCATTAAATTTATTTTGTACTTCCATTTAAAAAGTCTTTAAAATAGAGAATAATTCATACTGTTTTTCATTAAATAAATTCTAATCAATCACGGAAAATCATCAATAAATGTAAAAAAATACTTATACCCTAAGATACTAGAAATTTTTACTAGTCTCCACACATCAGAATGGACTAAAGGAAAAGAAAGGAACTGAACTACGCATTGGAGTCACTTGTCATATGGTCAAATGCTCCATAGTCAAAGACTCATGGAGCACGAACCTACTGATTTTATAAATTTTTCAACAACTTGAAATACTCTTCTTGAGTAAGCTTAAGCGTATGTGGTTGTTGAGTTGTAGATGTAGATGTAAAACTAAACCGGATAAGACCCATTGCTCTCTCCAATGTGAGATGTTGGATTAGCCCATGCTGACTTTCCATGAAAATCTCATCATTTTTCAACAGAATGATTCGTAAGTCCACAACGAGAACACTTCTTAGATCCACGACCCTTCCTACTTCACCATGACCACCTTGATTACCTCTAACATGACAACGACCACTTCAACCTTGATCAGTAAAGGATGCAAAAGGGATGTTGTCATTGGCTCTACTTTAGAGCCAAGAAATACATGTTAGAGGCAAGCATACACTTCATTAAGAGATGGTGCATCCTTGCCATCCAAAATTTGTGCACGAACTAGTTGATATTCATGTTTCAAGCCAAAAGCACGGCCACATGAAAATCCTCTCATTACCGACGTTTCTTCTCTAAAACAATAGTAAGGAGCATTAAGCTCCTCTCACATTCCTTGTAAGTTTTGATTAATATTCACCCAATGATTTCTCCTTGTTGAAGCTCAAATATTTCGTCAAATAATTGATACATCTAAGAGAGTTTTTCTAATGAATACATCTCTTGTAATGCAATCGACACTTCTTTTGCAATATCCAAAAACATTACATTCACACTAATGGAAGGTTCCATACTATTCCACAACCACATCACGATCTCAACATTCTCTTGGATCCATTAATCATATGTACTAGCATTCTCATTAGGCTTTTTAGTGGTCAAGTATTTTAATTTGCTTTTGGTAGTTAAATTTTTTTTGATAGATTTGGAACATTGAAGATAGTTTGTTCCATTTAATTTAATAGGTGTTATTCGAACCCCTAAAAAATCAGATGGATTTACGAATCCAATTCTTGAATCACTTTTCTCTTCCATCTAGGACAAGAGGCTAGAATATATACCGCAAGCTTATACAAACATGGGACTTTTCACGACCAATGAAAACACAACTTGTACCCTTCAAATGGCATGCACGCCACACTTGAAGAGAATAACCAGCCCAAATCCACGTGTTCCAACCAATCATGAGGGTTGACGATCATGACCACAACATCCGACGAAGGCAATCAACCCACACGTCCACATGTCCCATACATGAGAGGTGATGATCACGAAACTTCATCCCCTTCTCACCCCAAACCATCACAAAGGCCCTACACAACAAAAAGAAAAGAAACCTTATGTTTCTTAAAAGATTTTCAGCACAAGAGGGATGAAAAAGACCAAAAAATAAATGAAGGAAAAGAAGTATACGGCAAAAATAGAGAAAGATTGATTAGATTAGGAATAGGGATGCTTTGATACCATGCAAAATTATAGGTTAAAAGAAGAGAAGAAAAAAGAGAAGAAAGTTGGTAGAAGGGAGGAAAAAGAGTTAGGGCTGGACATCCCCACTCTTCCCCTTCATACTAATAAAAAAAAAAAACCAAAAGTACATAAAATACGCTCACTAATAATGATCATATTCTAAACAAGTCCTAATCCAATATAACACTAAATATAAAAGAGAAAGAAGCTAGGTGGCCCGCATAGTGGGATGGCCCACATCCACATCCATCGGGTGGGTCGTACAGCCATACAGCCCACATCCTCATGCATTAACAGATACAATTTGTCCCCTATTATGGTTCGCGATACGATAACGATTATAACATTGCTCATTAACTAGTAATCTGGTATCTTGTATTATTTGGTTGTTAATTAACTAGCAATATGTGCTTGTTGTGGCCCTCCTCAGCCTTTCGACCAAGAGAATTTCATGATCGGTGCAACCCAATGAAATGTCTTAGATTTCAAACATGTGTGCAATGTTGACACATGTGACATGTTTACCTCTTCAAGCTCTTTGTTCTGTGATACCCCCACATTCAGTTTCCTATCAACTCTTTCCCAATACCAAAACTAGTTTCTAAATTCCTCAGAATGGCTTTCCCAATACCCAAACATGAAAGATATAATCTCTTTCACAGAAAATTTGGTTCTTGAAAAAACTCTCTCCACCTTCTAAGAATCTAGGGAATCAAATGGCCCATAAAGCTAATGAAAGAATGATGGATGTGGAAGCATATATATGCTTGTTTCATTATTTCATTAATAAACAGAATTTATTTGAGCAAGGAATAACTATTAACCAGTGAGAAAGAACTATTAACCAGCAAGAAAAAATTCTGATATAGCATAACATAGAAGCCAACTCTCCAGCCATCATTGATGGCTTTCCGCTCCTGATAAACTCCACAACAACCATGGCCCAAGAGAGCACTCTTCCTTTTCAGCCTCTCAATGACATGGCCAAAGTTTCATCTTTCTTTATTGGATGTCCAATTCTTCCTTTCATTCAAACTGACCAAATTACAGCTAGGAAGCACAATCTCCATAAGATCCTTCCATGTTACCTTGATAATCAAAACACTATGCCTTTACTAGGCCCACAATCAACCCTGGCATGGTCCTGACTGTTGTGAATTAGCTAAAACACCACCAGCAAACCTCTATGAAAAAAGGGAAATGGAGGACCACATGGTCCACACTTGTCGTGTTCCTCAAAAGAGAGAGAACCATTGATACAACAACTATCTTGGGCCACAAGGCAACCAAATAGACAACAATCCACAATGTATTGGTATCCACTGCAATTTGTGTCAATCTGCAGTTGAGAGTGTTGCAAGGATAAAATTGTTTACCCATAAACATCCAAATGAATTAAGGGCAGTACAAGAATCAATAATTTATAGGTATACAAATTAAAGTTGTAGATGGACACAAATTAAAGTTGTGGAAAGAAAACCTAAAAAAGACTCATTGAAATCTTCCACTTTGTAAAATTACTTAAAGACAGTTAAGAAATCAAATAGTAATAGGAACTCATTTCAGAATGGTCTATACCGGTGGATAAAATGATGTAAAGTGCCTCCCAAGTATAATTGCAAAGTCCACCACAGAAATAACTTCTGAGCACTCTTTTGCTTTCACATATACCTGTTGACATGATTAAATTCATGACTAGAAGAACACAATTGAACACAAAATGTCATCAAAGAGATAGACAAATAATATGGTACCACAATCCAGTCCAAGATTAGAAAAACACAAGAAATCAAAGATGTAACAAACCATCAATATAATACCTTCAAAAGGGGAAAAAACAACTGATTGAATTATTAGATCCAAATTGGCCATAAGCCCGTGTCCAAATTTAGCATGAAAGAGAGAACAAATGCCTCAAACCCAACCAAAGTCTCAGTGGAAATTTTAGCCCAAAAGAATAATCTATTTGGCCATGCATCCCTTTTATGTATTGGTTTTAGATCAAGATTTAAGGAAAAAGACAACATTAATTGTAAAATTGCATTAGTACTCGTAGTTAACTAACCAAATACGATAATACTAATATTGCAATCAGACGGAAGCATTTTTCCCCATGAACATTTTGTGAGCACCCCATCATACAAAGCTCCCAGTAAGGTCAACAATCCAATCGAGCAACAAAATAATCCACAAACAGTGCTCCTAAACAATAAATAGGGATAAAGAAGGCAACCATTTGCATATTGGAAGCGAAATAGATTTAACTTGTCAAATGGAGTTCAATCCTTTCCCTTCTACTTCTAAATCGCCAGATTTAAAGGAAGAGTTTATTTCACTAATTGCTTACTGTTTATCATGTTAAGTCATTGGGTCCTTGCACCTCTACTACCATTGCATATGCCACAGCCTTATCTCAAAGGATCTTATCGATTGTGGTTTGAATATGATTAATGGTTTTTTAGGAAGCTAAGAAGGATTGAGTGAGAGACTACAGCCATATTCCAATACTCAATGACAAGGCACCTAAACTCCCTCCCTCCCTACCTCCCTCTTTTAGGAAGCCAAGTATTGAGAGACTGCAACTATCCTCCAATAATCAACAACGAGGCTCCCTCCTGTGCACAGAGGTCCTAGCGTAAGCCCCAAACATTACTTCCACATGGGCTTCGTTGTCACATGAATCTCCAACATATGAACTACATCATTATGCATGTAACGCATGTTTAAACCAATGGCATCGGAAAGGGAAGAAAAGAGAATAAGAGAAAGACTGGTGAAAGAATATTGTTCTCTCCCCTCTAAACTTACTATTTATATTAACCCAAAAAAGTATAGCACTCTGAGGGAGTACAAATACACACTTGTCTACACTCCCCCTTAAGATGGTGCATTAATATCATGCACCCAACTTGTCTAACATACAATGAAATGAGAAGAACTTGTTGCTTTAGTGAGAATATCCGTGAGCTAACCATAGATATGAATATCGATATCGTATACGGCCGTATCATATCCGTATCGGCCTGATACTATACGCGATACGGGGCTGTATTAGAATCGGTTGGACCGTATTGGTCTGTATCGGTCTATATCGGTGCGGATATAGGGCCGATACAGACGATATAGGCCGATACGCCCATAAAACCCCAAATTTGATTTTTTTTTTTTTTTTTTTCCCCAAAAATTCACTCATATTTCCTCTTCTTCTTTTCATTTAAACCATGAAAGAATATTAAAAACTCATTTTAGGCTAGATCTAAACCTATTTTGGGATCAAAACAAATTATTTGAATGGGATTCAACTAATCAAAGCAAAGTGGACCATTATGAGAAAAATCGGAAAGAAAAGTAAACCCTCACTTTCTTTTTATATTTTCATCTTCTTTTTGTTGTATTTCCAATGTAATGGGTCATTGTTCACCAAATCATGTTTGATTTGTGTTCAATTAGGACCTATTTAGTTGACCTTCAACGAGTTAAATCGACAAACAACATTCTCATCAAAAGAATGATCCAATACACCATTGAATACATGGTCAAAACACAAAAAATAATAATAATAATAATAATAGATTCGTGAATATCTCATTTTTACTATTTTTTCTGATATTTTTTCATATTTTTTTGCTTCCAAAAAAAAATTCTGACCAACACGGGCTGATACAGACTGATACGGCCCTGATTCTAATACGCGACGCCGTATCGTATCATTTTTCCACGAGGCCGATACGGCGGCTGATACCGTCATTTAGAACCATGGAGCTAACGATTGGAACGAACAAATGTAGTACATTGGAGCTGGAGTTTTTCCTAAACGAACTGACAATCAACTTTGGCGTGTTTGGTCCCCTCATGGAAGATTGGATTGGAGGCAATATGGATTGCAACTTGATTATCACAATATAGAGGAATATATGTGGAACATCCAACCCATGTCCAAGAGAAGAGATCAAAGATAAACAATCTCACAAGTGGCAAGCGCCATCACATGATATTTGGCTTCAGTTGATGAACAAGCAACCATTGTTTATTTCTTACTTCTCCAATCGATAAGATTACCTCCCACAACGGTATAATAGACACTTGTAGCCCTCCAATTATTTGAAGAACTAACCGAGTCTGTATCATAGACTCATAGTAGACACACCGAGATGGCCATGAGGGGAATACAATAAACCTTCTCCGAAAGCAATTAAATATCAAAGAATCCAATAAATAGCCTCGAGGTGATGAGAGCACGGAGCATACATGAACCAGCTTGTCACACTAATGGCATGTTGGTTGCACGACCCAGAGAAGGTTAACAAGAAGGTGGGAAGTTGGGCTCTGGTAACAATTCTGGACGCCTGAAGGCTAGAGTCCATTTTCGTTCTCCTCCAGCTGTCCCACCCCTGGTTTCTGGTCAGAAAGGGCACCATTCCACAGCTACTATGGAGAAATCTTTCAAAGAGGTCCTCAAGGGCGGCAAAAGCTCTCTACCCCCACTTGACTGTACCCACTCCTAGCATCACTTCCTCCTTGCTACCATCCCCCCCCCCCCCCCCCCCCCCCCCCCCCCCCAAATCCATTCTCTGTTCTTATGAGCCAGGAGAAGATTGTCAGTGCTCCGCCCGTTCCTTCCCCTAAAATCAATCCCGTCTCTTGTCCCCTTCCTAGCACTGGCCGTTTTTCCTCTTTCTGTGATGACTTGGGGACTCCGTTTGTTCAGGTCGACGAGTCTGTCTTAACCCTATCTCTTGAAACCTAAAATCGTCTGGGGTGGTTTATCTCAGAAATGGTGCATCACTAGTCGATCTCAATCGGTGGTTTGAAGCGTTCTGTGGTCTGAATGCGGACTCTTTTTGCCTCAGACCTATTCACTCGAACCATGTATGGGTAGAGCCTTCTATTCCCCTATTGATATTCAGCAAATTTTGTTTACGGCCAACTCCAATAGGGTGGCCCTATGGAAGGAATGAGAAGCTGGTCTGAATGGTCAATTCTAGGTAGCGAAGAAGACTGGTTCATTTTCCCTTTTGTTCCTTTAGATCTATGGTCATTGACTTTTTCCAAACGATTGCTTCTTCATTGGGTGTTCTTGTGCAGGTAGACCAAGCTACAGCATGTTGGGAGGAACTTCGGTTTGCTAGACTCAGGATCAGAGTTAAGAGACTAGGGGTATTCCTGCTGAAATCAAAATCAAGGTGGGTGGACATTGCTTTCCTCTTAAAGTCTATAGGGAAGCTGCATTCTGGACTTCCCCTGAAGGATCCGTGTTGTTTCCAAGGTGGCAGCCTCCGGTCAGTGCATCCGCCATGGATGAGGGTCAACAAATTCCAGTGCCGCGCAGTGTACCGATCCGTCTGCAAGTCACGTGTGACCAAAACCCTAATCAAGGTGATCGTGCGAGGGATTCGGTCATGCCAGCTGTAGGAAGCGTGGAAGACGCGGGAGAAGCAAATCCCACGCCTCGTTTCACACCCCCGATAAAGTCTTCTCATGATATGATGCAAATCCTCGAGGCGTCAAACGAGATCTCCTCTACCGATATTTTGGATCATATTATTAATCCAAGACCAGCGTCTCCTCAGGCCCTTTCTCGTCTTGCCGAGAAATTGAGTTCTCACGCGCCTCAAGAATTTTGTTTGGGTAAGCATGCGTCTGCATCGAGCCCCCCATCTATTACGTGTCACAAGCAGATCGCTCCTGAGGCCTTACCTTCTTCATTGCTAGCCATAGCGTCTGCATCGAACCCCACATTTGCTATGTGTCATGAGTAGATCGCCCCTGAGGTCTTACCGTCTTCATTGCTAGCCCTACGTGGCTCTCGAGACTGCATTGAGGACGCGTGTCGTCAGATGTCGAAGCCGTGCTATCGGGCCTAATCAAGGAACAGGGATCTAAGGCGAGAAAGGATAGCATGTTTCGGGAAAGTGTTGCCCTTTCTCCACAGGCACCTACTCCCCATCCCAATCAGATCTCCCTTCTATATCGCCAATCACCTGACCCTTCTCCAATGGCCCTTTCAACGGATGACGAGAAGGAAGTCCGGAAGATAAATTGGATAATGAATGGACCCCCTCTTCTAGTGATGTTAGCAGTCAGGAAGACACTCCTAGTCTCCCTACCCTGTCCGTGTCTGACATCTCAAAGAGGCCCCAACAGGTCTGTCAGATCGATCCCACTTGCTCCGGTAGAATTGTTCTCTACCCCTCCCTCCTCCCCTCCTGTTTCTTTTATCACCTTCCTTCTTCTTTTGTGGATGCAGATTTCTCCCATTTGCCTGTAGGTCATGCCACTGTAGATCTTTCCCCTATTGGTCATTTGGCTCTGGTAAAGCTAAATCCTCCTCCCCTCAATGAGCAATCTGGGTGCCAGGTTCAGGTGTTGGTTGAGGAAGCCTTGGAGGTTCCTCCTTTGAGAGCGGCCTTCAACGTTGATTGTGCTTCGCCTCCAGAGGGGGAAGTGGTTCCCTTCGCTATTCCGGAGGAAGTCATGGAAGGACTGTTAGAGGCTATCAAGAGAAAGCGGGGGATTAGGGACGCCGTGGGCCATGTTGGAAGGCTGTTGGGAGTGGTCTTAGAGATACCAATGAAGACTACATAGCTCTTTTTATGCTAGTAGCCCAGAGAGGCTTCAAAGTTTTGGCTGATGGCATTTCTCCGATTTTTGTTCAGAAATCTCCGTAGCAGAACAGGGAGCTAGCCAGATTGGGAGCGTCGGCTTCAGGAGGGGCAGAATCCCATCCTAGAGAGAATAGAAAGGGTAGAGGGGTCAAATTGTTACACTGATGAAGATCCTCTCTTGGAATGTGCGTGGCTTGGGATGCCCTCTTAAGCGTGCTCAGGTTAAGGAAATGTGTGCCAAGTCGAAAGCTCAAATCATTATGCTACAGGAAACTAAAAACCCAATCCTTTAACAGTAGTCTGGTCAACTCCATCTGGAGAAGAAAAAGTGTTGAATGGAAGGCCTTGAACGTTGTTAGTTTGGCAGGTGGTATTGTTACGTTATGGGACCACTCGCTAAGAGCCATTGAAGATTGCTAGATAGGTGATTTTTCGGTTAACGTTCTTTTCAAGGAACACTCTAGTTTTCGCGGGATTCCATCAGGTGTTTACAGACCTTCCCACGCCATCCCTTAGGCCTCAGTTCTGGGCAGAGCTGTCTGTTGTTCAAGATAATTGGAGTCTGCCCTAGGTAGTAGGGGAGATTTCAACGTAGTTCGGTTTTCGTATGAAAAATCCAACGATAATGGCATCAACGCGTCTATGAGATCCTTTGCAATCTGGGGTAGCGGCTCACGATCTCATCGATATCCCCATGGGGACTGTCAATTTTACCTGGTCCAACAATAGGTCTCCTCCGACTATGTCCTTGCTCGACAAATTCCTCTTATCGTCAGAGTGGATGGCCCATTTCATTAGCGCTAGGCAGAATGGGCTTCCTAAACTTGTCTCTAACCATTGTCATATATTGCTCGAGACCGACGAGATCAACTGGAGCCCTAAACCGTTCAGATTCGAGCTAGCCTGGTTGGAGGTGGAAGGTTTCAGGGATCTAGTTTCAAATTGGTGGTCGTCAACTCTCTTTGAGGGAACCCCTGGTTTTGTGCTTCACAAGAAGCTCTAGAATCTTAAAGGTAGGTAAGCTCAGAGCCTAGCACAAGGATATATTTGGGAAGAGGGAGCTAGAAATGCTTTCTATTTTGTCCGCCATTCAGGAGCTGGATCTGCAGGAGGAGAACGATCAACTTTCTGAGTCTGGGCATGAATCCGGAGCCTCTCTTTCTGCGGAGTACTGCTCCAGGTTGAAGGAAGAAGAGATCCAATGGCGTCAGCGTTCTAGAGCTACTTGGATGAAAGATGGGGACCGAAATACGAAATTCTTTCACGCCTTCGCCAATGCAAGAAGGCGCTCTAACACTATTTCTTCTATTTTGATTGATGACGTGGTTCGAACAGATAAGAATTCTATCTCATCCCTATTTGTTAAATTTTCTCTGACCTCCTTTCAGCTAATAATCTTTGCAGACCCTCCTTAGACAATCTTTCCTTCAGATCTTTTCAAGAGGAGGATGTGGCTCTCCTGGAACGTCAGCTAAGTATAGACGAGGTTAAAGAGGCTGTCTATGGCCTAGAGAGGGACATAGCCCCAGGACCAGACGGTTTCCCTGTTGCTTTCTTTCAGGTGTTCTGGGACTTGGTGGCCCCAGATCTAATGGCCTTCCTATCGGATTTCTTCGTTAATAATAGGATGGCTTCGGAATTGGGTAACACCTTCTTAGCCCTCATCCCTAAGATTGAAGGGGCCCAGAATGTGAAAGACTTTCATCCCATCAGCCTTACGGGGAGCCCTTACAGAATCCTTTCCACAATCTTGAGCCAAAGGCTTAAAGCTGTTATCCATAAGGTTGTCTCCCAGTTCCAATTTGCATTTGTAGAAGATAGACAAATCTTGGACTCAGTTCTCATTGCCAATGAGTGTTTGGACTCTCAAGCTAGGTCGAAAATTCCGAGTATTATGTGTAAATTAGACCTGGAAAAGGCTTACGACCATGTCGACTGGTCCTTTTTGGACCAAATGCTGGGGCGCATGGGTTTTGGTTTTAAATGGAGAGCCTGGATTAAAACATGCATTAAGTCTCCTAATTTCTCAATTATCATTAATGGATCGCCGTTTGGGTATTTCAGGTCCTCCAGGGGTATTCGCTAGGGAGACCCCATCTCACCCTTTCTTTTGTTCTTACTGCAAAGGCGCCGAGCAGAATGTTATCGAGAGGTCAGCAGATTGGCCTTTCCAGGTGAGTCTCCATCCCCAATTTCGACAGCCCGATCTCTCACTTGCAGTTTGCAGACGACACTCTTCTTTTTTGTGAAGCAGACGAGAATCAGGTGGCCCTTCTTAGCATTACTATCACTTGGTTTCATATAGTTTCAGGTATGAACATAAATCTAAGTCTGAGGTGTTTGGTATCAACATGGACTCGGAAGCCTGTGTCTCATTGGCCGAGTCTTTTGGGTGGAAGGTCAGTAAGTTCCCTTCTCTTTACTTAGGATTGCCTCTGTGTATTGCTAAGCCTCCCCTTTTCTTAGGGCATAAAATTTTAGAAACGATGGAATGGAAGCTTGCGGCTTGGAGACTTAACCTTCTGTCTTTGGGAGGAAGAATCAATCTGATTAAGGCCTCTCTTTCTAGTCTTCCAGTCTATTTTCTTTCCTTGTTTGGATGCCCGAAGTCTGTTATCTTGAAGATTGATAAGCTTAGAAGGAATTTCCTCTGGAAAGGTTGTTCGAGTGGTGGGAAATTCCCTCTTTTGAATTGGAAAGAGGTTTGTACCTCGTACAATAACGGTGGGGCTAACATAAAAGACCTCTCGCTTTTTAACGAAGCCCTTCTAGGGAAATGGGTCTGGAGATTTGGGTGGGAGGAAGACAGCCTTTGGCGTCAGATCATTGCGGCCAAATACGGCGTCTCTCCTATGGGATGGTGGACAAAAAATTCATCTCTTTACCATGCTTCTTTTATTTGGAAAGGAATTGCCAAAGCGGCAACTCCGATGTTTGACAGGATTTCTTTCGATGTTGGTAATGGAGGTAACACCAAGTTCTAGCTGTACATCTGGATTAGCAACTGCACCCTCGCCGAATCTTTCCCTAATCTATTTTCTTTAGCTACTAATCTGAATGCTCTGGTTTCAGACTGTTTCAGCTCAGATGGTGACGGAGGGATCTGGACTCCTGTGCTTAGGAGAAATCTTTCAGACTTGGAATATCAAGATCTAACCTTGTTTTTATCCTTTTTGCAGAAGGCCCCTCTCCCCTTTCCGTCCAAGCCAAAAGACTCTCTCTCCGTTGGGCATTGTCTTCTTCGGGCCAATTCTCCGTGAAGTCTTTCTACAAGTCTCTCTCCGAATCATCTACTTCCTCTCCCTGTGTTACCACTGCTGTTTGGTCCTACCATGTTCCTCCCAAAGTGGCAGCCTTTGCTTGGCTTGCTAGTAGGAAGAAGATCCTCACGATCGACAACCTTAGAAAGCGCGGTATGCAGATAACCAATGGGTGTCCCTTGTGTCTAAGAGCTGAAGAGACAGTCGATCACCTGATGATCCACTGTGTCTTCTCATTTGAGATATGGCGGAACGTCTTCAGGATTGCTGGGATCTCTTGGGTTATGCCAAATTCCATTTCTGAGCTTCTCATACATGGCATGGGGATTCGGGTGGAGCTCTGGGGAAAAGAAGATGGAGGTCGATTTTACTTGCTGTTCTCTGGGGTATTTGGGCTGAACGCAACAACAGAAGCTTCAGGAACATCTCCTCTTTACCGGCGGGGATTTTCTCTAGAGTTTTAGTCATGTTTAGAGACTGAGCCCCTTAGGTGTTGGGTTAAGTGCTGGGTGCTAAGTCCAAGGTATGTCGTGGGCTGTGGTCTTTTTCCTTTATTTTTGCTGTTTTCCTTTCCCTGTTGCTTTTTTTTTTTCTCTCTGTCTGTCTGTTTGTCTTCTTTTTGGTTCAATAAAAGTATCACCTTTCAAAAAAAAAAAAAAAAACACTATCAGGTGGAGCACATCATAGAAAACTATGAAAAACCACTCAAAAAACTCTATATTCATGTGGGATGTATCTAATGGTTGGATCAACCTGATTTTTGGGGCATCCCATTTTCATGGTGGGACAACCATGCTAGACCGTAAGATGTCATACAAACACCATGGTGAGCTCAACACACCAACTAGTTGGTGTGTGTGTATATATATATATAGTAGTGTCGGCAATTACTGTAGCAAAGTTCCAATTAGTGCAGATCATTACTGTAATGATATGTTTTACTATTTTTTTGGCAACACTTTACGTAATAGTGTCACTGATAACACTGTACCAGTTTGTCTTCTGTGTTACTGTAGTGTCAATAGAGTACTGTAGCAGACTTAAAATGTTGTAAAATCCGGATCCTTATCTGCTTGTCGCTGTAGTGGAATCAAAAGGTTCTAAAATCCGGAATTTTTTCATCTAAAATCCGGAATTTTTTCGTCTAAAATCCGGATGTTTTCCGCCCAACTTGTTACTATCTCAGAGAGAGCATCGGATCCATGCCTCGTTCAAAAAGAAGACAGCTTCTTCATCGACTGGGATTAATGCTTTCACAATCGTCTAAACATTTGTGCCATTATACATTCCACTGATTTAATCTAGTTTGAATATTTCCCGTACCATTGTTTTCAATAATTTTGAGGATTCCCCATGGCTTTGGAAAACCCATCGAACAAGAATAAATCAGTTCACCCTGAGAATTTCAACAGCCAACACTTTAAGCGGCGGAAACAGAAGATGCACTTCTACCTGACAACTCTTCAAGTGCCCTACGCCTTAAATCCGTTGAAACCCACTAATCTCAAAAAAATTGGCACTGTCAGTTGTCCGTCAAAAGTGTGATGAGGATGATTACCTCTGCAAAAACTACATTCTTAGTGCGATGTCAAATCAATTATATGATGTTTTCTTTGACTTTGCCACATCAGCCGAAACTGGGATGCCTTGGAGAGAAAATACAAAACCAAAAAGGCAAGCGTAAAAAAGTATGCGGTTAGCAGATATTTCAAGTTCGAGATGGTAGATAATAAATCAGTTATGCAACAGGTAAACGAGTTTAATCTGACTGCTTATGAAATTGGGATCCAAAGGAATCAAGATGGACAAGCTTTTCCAAGTGGCAGAAGTAATTGAAAAATTACCGCCATCCTAGAAAGACTTTAAAAATGCCCTTCGACCCATCGATATAAAACTAAGGAGTTATCAATCGAACAAAGGAAAAAGGAGAAGACGAGAGGGCGAACGGACAGGCGCAGCTTACAGTGTTTTTCATGGTGTCAGTGGCGACAATGCTGGAATTGTCGCCGTCCACATAGGCGGGGAGGCAATCGGAGAGGAGGCTTATGGAGACATTCCATTCGACGATGAAGTCTCGCCCGCCTTCTCTACTTCTCCAAACCCTGGAAACCCTAACTCTCGACTTCCCGTGCTTCTGCTCCAGCTTCAACCCGCCATGTCCTCCTGCTGCCGCCATGAAAGATCTTCCTGAGATTTTTCAACCTCCAAAAAAGCGCGAGAAATTGATGTTAGTATGAAAAATTCGCAGTGAGGGAGTAGAAGGGATGTTTGGATATTTATAAAGAGGTTCCAACTGGAAGAGAGTTTCAACTGAAAAATAAATAAATAAAAATGGAAAAAGAAAAAGAGAAACCGACTTCTGGCATTCAAATGCACAAAAAAAGCTCTCAATGGCTTACACCTGGGATCCCGTGGGGCCCACTGAGATGTCCGTGAGAAATCCACTCCGTCCATCATCAGTTTCTCCAGCTCATGTTAAAATAGGATCCCAAAAATGAGCCAGATCCAAAACTGTAAGTGGACCGCACCACAGGAAACAGTGGAGATGGAGATGCCCGCCGTTGAAATTGTCAGGGGGCCAAACATGATGTTTATATGCCATCCAAACCGTTCATATGGTCACTCTAATTGGGATGAACTGAAAATACAAATATTAACCTGATCCAGAACTTCTGTGTCCCCATAGAGTTTTTTGACGGTAGGTGTTCCATATCTACTGTTTTCTGTAGTGTGGTCCATTTGAGTTTTGGATCTATATCATTTTTGTCAACATGTACTAATATGATCTGAAGAAATTGATGGACGGGATGGATTATTCAAGGACATCTTTGTGGGCCCCACGTAGCTTCTGACCGAAGGAACAAACTGTGAGCGAGGGGGTCGCAGCAAACTGCGTTCTAAGTCGGGAAGCTTCGAATCCAAACACGATTGCGTAAGTTATGGCAATCGGCCTGAGAGTTGCGAGTCGCGCGAGGATAGGTTAGAGTGGTGAATCGCAGAACACGTAGCGAAATGGCATTCTTACACGAGCTTTAGACCAATCATAAGGTGGCCCACCGTGAATAAGGCCGCGCGCAATACTAAGCTCATGGACTCTTCAGGTGTGCCACGGTCTTGGAAATGGACGGTTAGAAAGAAAATCACCGAAGACCTGTATTCAACTTATATGCGAGGCCCCACGTAACAATGGTATGAGCATCTGATATAATCCAACTATTATCCACATATTTCATAGCCTTAGATTGGACGGTTGTGATTACTTTATCAGTGTGAATATAGAGATATTTTTCATCGACAATTTTCCCAACGACTTGAATGGTATGGATATATTCTGATTAGGAGTGTCGTGAGAGGATCAGCCACTTTAAAAATGGTGTTGAACGGTCATAGCACCTATACCGTTTTCTCATTTCTCAACCCGCCGAAGTGCAAATAACAGGCAAGATATGATGCTTTCTACGCCCCATATGCACTCTCCCAACATGCACATCTTACACGTAGTACTCTTGTCAGATCTGTCCGTTGGATTAGGTGGACCCCGTCTTGAAGAAGATCTAGTGAAAATTTGGGTAATTTCACCCACGCTACACGCATTTTTGGAATGTGGACCGTTACAGCTTTTAAACCGTCCATATTTTTTAAAAAGGTTGATTTTTAATTCACTTCATTCTATGTTGGCACGTGTGACGCGTGTAACCGTTGCGTCTGAGAGGGAAGCGGATTGCCTGATGTACCCGCTAATTTGCTGGTGTGAGTACCTGTCGTCTACAGACCACTTTGTCAGTCCTCGAGCTCTAGTACCAACGGTTCAAAGAAAAAAAAGATTATATGAGCCCCAACATGATGTATTTAACATATCTAAACCGTCCATACCGTTTACAAGATAATTTTATGGGAAGATCCAGAAAATGAGATATATCCAAATCTCAAGTGGACCACACCACAAAAGGAAGTGGAGACAATGATTTTCACCATTAAAATATTCTTAGGGCCCACCATGATGTTTATTTTCCATCGAAACTATTCATAAGGTCAAACGGACCTGGATGAAGAGTTAAAATAAATATTAGATTAATCCAAAACTTCTGTGACCACTAAGAAGGTTTCAATGGTAGACGTTCAATCTTCCACTGCATTCTGCAGTGTGGTTCACTTGAGCATTGGAGCTGTCCTATTTTTGGGTCAAACCCTTATAACAATGTCTCCAAATGGAAGGACGGTTTGGATATACCATAAACCTCATGGTGGGGCCCACATAAATTGGTGACGTCAATACACCAGCAGCTCGCTCGTATGCGGTGCACCAGCTATTCCGCTTCCGTCTGAGAGGGAGTGTGGGCTGAGGAAAACTTGCACACACAAGAGTCTACCTTATTTTGGTACATCCTAAGGTCGTTAACGGCGTAAAGTACACGCAAATCTCAACTTAAAAAGTGCTGGCACAAGGTACAAGCAAACCTTCATTCGTACACGTAGCGTAGTACGTTAATCATGGGGCTACTGTTGCTTTTGTCTTTTATCCATTCCGTGAATTTCTTTTACTACACAAATTTAACATGTGCCCAATATCTAACTATATTCATAAGTAAACCACACCACTGGAAACGACCTGAATTCAATGACTACCATGGGGTGATTGGGGCGAAATCGGATTGCGTGCGGAGTTACTCTGCATGCTTTTATCATGCCTAGTAAACTCTGTTGGGCCCACCTGGAATGTATGTGCTCCATCTATTCAGTTCATATATTTTTACAGCTTATTTTAGGGGTTGAGCCCAAAATTTAAGCATATCCAAATCTCAAATGAACCATGCCACAGGAAATAGTGGGAATAATGATTTTCACTATTGAAACATTTCCAAGCCCCACGGTAATGTTTATTTGTCATCCAACCTGTTCATAAGATCACATAGACATAGATGAAGGGAAAACACAAATATCAGCTTGATCCAAAACTTCTGTGTCCCCCCCTGTTAATGTCAGATTTTGTAACGAGATCCTCCGGTTTTTCTCCTTCACTCCAGCAGGGATTTCCACCACCAGACCTGAAAGAAGACAGATAGCAACTAAGGGTGGCTGGGGACCAGCCGTTAGCCCTCCGATGCTAAAGTCAGGCCAAAGCAGGAAGAAGAGAAGCTAAGCAAAACGGGACAGAGAGCGAATATTGTGTGCGTACCTTCCTCTTAATGGAGTCATCCCCTTATATAGATACGAAGCGATTCAATCTGTATCGAGATCCCGCCGATCTCGAGTACGATACGAGATTCTGTTGATTTCGTGGGATAAGATCCTTACCCTTAATGACGAGATCCAACCAAATTACTTACTTCGGCAGTCACGTCTCTTGATAGCAATCCCTTGAGATCCGGAATCAGCGGGGAAGATAAGCCCAAAATCGCCCTATACAGGCTGCTGGTAAGCGTAGTAATAGCGTTGATTACTCATGGAAACCGTAGTTGGAGTGATAACCGGCGAAAAGGAAGGAGACGCTGACGAGACGGAAACTACCGAAGTGGGTGTAGCCCTGCTTGGTGTCGCAGAGGGATTGGACAAGCTGCTCGACGGGAATCGGGTGCTGGCACTGAAGGCTAAGAGATGTTGCCGCAGGAAAGCTGCTCGCATGTTGGAATGTGGTCGCGAGTCCAAGTACTCACTCACTTAGATTTAACGTCTTTCAACGACTTGTGAGAAGGTCTGCTCGCGGATCGAGCTTTGCCGTATTTGACTATCGGTTATCAGAACTCGAGACTTGCAAATAGCTGCTCCGTATTTTTCAATCTGCGACTCCTGATCAGGTGAGCTCGAGAGTCGAGTGGGTGTCCCACACTTATCCAATATTCGACTCTCGATCAGATGATCTCGAGAGTCGAATGGAAGTTCCGTACTTATCCATTCTACGACTCCCGAGCTTACGATCTCGAGAGTCGAACCGGCACTCCGCATTTACCCGTTCTGCGACTCTTGATCAGATGATCTCGAGAGCCAAATGGGCACTTCTGCGTGAAATCTTATCTCCACCATTTTGCCTATAACAGATGCCCCCCAAGTCCTTGCCGCCAAGAATTCTTAAGGAAAGGACTTAGCTTGCCTTCATGCGCGGCTGCCTCTTGCCTTTACTAAGAAGCCGTACATGATTAGGCTGGAATTAATGAGCGCCAGCCTTTCCGCAGTCAGAAAATGAAGAGGCGCACACCACGTGTCCAAGTATTTAATGGGCATGCCCGCTCGAGTGCTGTGCCGAACGAGAGATCGCCACGTGCTACCATATACGGCGGAATGATTGCCTATAAATATACGGAGTCCGCCATATCTTCTGATTTTCACAGAAGTTTCAGAATTCTCCTTTGCCTTTCAATCATCTTCCTCCGGAGTTCCTTGGTGTCTTCCTCGATCTCCTTTGGTGCTCTTTCTTTCCTTTCGTACTGTGGTATTTCTTCTTTCTTTTTCTTCTTTGATATCCCATGGCTTCTGAGGAGAGTACCGTTCCTTTGGGAGATGCCACCCCGGAATCCTCTGCTTCTAGTAACGCAAGGGTTCCGGCAGGTCAGTATACAGCGGCCGGATATCCCTCCATTCTATCGGAGAACCGGCTGCTTGAGTTGCGGGAGAGATTTTCAATCCCTGACTCAGTCGCTCTCCAGTTACCCAGAGATGGAGAGACGCCAGACTCCCCTCCCCCAGGGTGTGTGGCCTTCTATGAGTATCAACTCATTCTGGGGGTTCGCCTTCCCCTCCATCCCTTCATACGGGATGTACTTCGGTACTATAAGATTGCCCCCGGGCAACTTATCGTGAATGGATGGAGGGTGGTTCTAAGCTCATTCGTCCTTTGGGCTCAAGCCGGGAACGGGGAGCTTACAGCTGATGAGTTCCTCCGCATGTTCCGCTTAAAGAAGGCACCCTCCAGCGAAGGCTGGTATTATCTATGTTATTGGCACCGGGATAACTTCGTGTTGGGAAAGCCCTCATCGAATTATCCCGGCTGGAGGAAGCGCTGGTTTTATGCATCCGGAAACTGGGAATTTGCTTCTTCCAGGGGCCCAAGAGTAAACCGCTTTTTCTGTGAAGGTAGGCACAATCCCGCATTGTGCACTTTTTCTTCAATTAGGGTTTTAGGGTTTTACTCCATTTGACCCTTGTTTGTGCTCGCAGGTATCCCGGCCTTGAGAAAACCGAATTTGAAAGGAGGGATCAACGAAAAAATCGTAAAGGTGTATAAGGTGCCTATCGGTGATAGGCACGTCGAGACTTGCTTGTCTCCCTCACGTCTTGCAGCAGCGGGCTTAATACCCAGAAGAGAAGTCGAGATGACGCAGTTCGGAGAGAAGAGAGGTCTGCTGCCCCGGCTGAAGGGCACGAGCTCCAAGAGGCAGAAGAAAACATCTGCCGGTCCATCTCACCCATCCATCGAAAAGGGTAACGATCAGCCTGCTCCTCTTGCGAGCAGGGCGGGGGCTCCAGTAGGGCCCGCTATTCCTTCACTGGTGGTCGCACCGGGGCCGCCAGTGATAAATATTGTTGACAATTCCCCAGATGGGGCAGGGTCCAGCTGCCCCCCAGCTGAAGAGGCTCGTGAGCAAACGGAGCCTCGAGAGATGGCTCCTGCTCGCGAGCTGGTTCCTGCTATCGAGCAGGGACCTGCTCGCGAGACGATGGCCCCTCCTCGCGAGCCGTCTGGGCTGATCGTTGCCCAACCTTTCGGTAGTGGGACATATTCTGTTCCTCGCCACCTCCACCCCATCTGTAAATTCTTATTTGAGAACGTCCCGCCCCAATCCTTCGGCTCTCTTCCCGAGCCAAGCCCCGAGAGCCTCTTCCTTGAGGCAGGGATAAGGATGGCTCAGGTAGAACCTCCTAGCCCAAACTTTATTATTTTGGGGTTTCTTAAGTATTTTTTCTCACCCCTTTTTTTTGTTTGCAGGGATTGGACCTCATCTTGTGGACGAAGCGAGACATCGTCGCCGCTCGCCGCGTAATAGATGAGACAGATGAGAAGAGGATCGCTTTGGAGAAGGCGGTCCAGGGACGAGATCAACTCCTCAAGTCCCGTGAGGCAGTGATCTCCAAGAGAGATGAGGAGATAAAAATCCTCATAGAGAAAGTCCAAGCGTTGACCGAAAGGTATCAAGCTTTGGACACTAAGTTCGCGAAGACCGCCGACTTGAAGGAGAGGGCGGAGAGAGAGAAGGAGATCTTTCGCCAAGACAAGATCTCATTGGAGGAGCGGCTTGCGGAGACCAGGTCGCAGCTCAAGGAAGCCAACGAGAACTTGGAGAAAGAGCGCTCCGCTCTTGCACAGCTTAAGGACGACTCGATCCATTGGGACGAGGAGAAAGTCGCCCTTGTAAAAATGCTCTCGGAGGAAGGTCCTCGGGCAATCTCCGAGTTCCGGACTTCGCAGCTGTATGACGATGAACGATATGAGTCATACGATGCTGGTCGAGACTTTGCACTGAGAGTAGTGCAACGAATGATCCCATCCTTCGATATGGGGGAATTCGGTCGAGTCGCGATCATCATAGCTGCAGAAGAGCAAGCTGCTGCCGAGAACGAGGTGGCTGAAGTCACGCAGGCTGGAGGGGCTCCTGAAACGGGCCCTGAAGTCGAGAGCGTGGCTCCTCCTCCAAGCGATTGATCTCCTTTTATTTTCTTCTCTCTTATACTTGCAATCATGTATCTGTAATCGTTTAAACATCAATGAAAAGATATTTTTGGAAGTGTTACTGTTTTGTTGCTGTTCTCTTTATCTTTCATTTGTGCTTTGTGTTGGTCTCATGTTGACTCATCAGAGGATGCGACCCCTTAATTTGAACACGAACTGCGCTGCTCGCATTTAGGGTGTACGACCTCATAACTTGAGACGAGCTGCGGTGCTCGCATTCTGGAAGTGCGATCCCTTTCATCAATCGCGAGCAACTTACTCATGAAAAAAAAATGAATTAGACTCAATCCGGGGGTCGTATGACCGTGTCCACGTTGAGATAGACTGATCTATCGATTGAGATTTTGATTCTACCAAGGGCAGAAAGTTGGTCAAGAGATCACGTATGCTCTCTTCGGGGCTATTTTTAATCCATAGAATGGAGAAGCAACCAACTGGTAATGATTTCAATCCTACCAAGGGTAGGCAATTGGCCAAGAGGATGTGTATGCATTCTCTTCAGGGCTATTCAGGTCCATGAAATGGAGTAGCACCAAAAGATATCCTTCACTTTATTCATAAAATGTGTTGTAATAAACTACATTTAATCTAGGGGTAGTATCGTAGCAAATGCTCCACGTGCCAAGGGCGACGTACGGACTTCCCTTGCATGTCTTCAAGATAATAAGTACCGGGTCGCACAACCCTAATAACCCGATACGGGCCTTCCCAATTTGGATCCAATGAACGAGCAGGAACTCCGAGATTTTGCCTTAGTACCAAATCTCCGGGTTGAAAGGATCTAGGCCGAACCCTAGCATTTTGATAACGAGCAATACGTTGTTGATATGCTGCCACTCGTACTTGGGAAGCATTTCTTCGCTCTTCCAAGAGATCGAGATGAAGTCGGAGGTTTTCCTGATTACTTGCGGGGTCATACTACTCGATCCAATACGAGGGCACTTCAATTTCCACTGGTACCACTGCGTCAACACCAAATGCTAAGGAGAAAGGAGTTTCACCTGTTGATGTACAAGCCGTGGTTCTATAGGCCCATAATACCTCTGGCAGAAGTTCTGGCCGCACCCCTTTACATTCACCTAGCTTGGTCTTTAAATGGTGCTTTATGATCTTATTCACTGCCTCGACCTGCCCATTCGCCTGAGGATGATATGGAGAAGTGCGGAGATTACGTATCTTCCATTTTTCGCAAAATTCATCAAAGGCTGCGTTGTCGAACTGCGTTCCGTTGTCGGTAATTATAGTATGAGGAAGTCCAAAACGGCATATGATATTTCTCCATATAAACTTAGTAGTTTGTTTCTCAGTAATCTTAGCTAATGGTTCTGCCTCGGCCCATTTGGTGAAATAATCAACCGCCACGATCGCGAACCTATTCTGTCCCTTTCCCATGGGCAAGGGCCCGATGATATCGATCCCCCACTGAGCAAAAGGCCAAGGGCTATCAACTTGGGTCATCCGCTCGGACGGTACATGAGGTATAGGTAGATATCGTTGACACTTGTCGCATTTTTTAGAAAATTCGATGGCGTCTGCTTTCATAGTGGGCCAATAATATCCTTACCTCATCGCTTTATATGCTGGGGATCGCCCCCTGGGATGGTTACCACATGCCCCCTGGTGTACTTCGCCTAGAACACGTAGTGCTTCTTCTGGACGAAGACACCTCAAATAAGGCAAGGAAAAGCTTTTACGCAACAATATTCCGTCTTGTAGAGTATACCTGGCAGCCCGAAGATGAATTTGCCTTGCAGCTTTCTTGTCCTCTGGTAGGCATCCGTCTCGGAGATAGAGAATGATAGGATCCATCCAACATGAAGATGATTGTATCGATGTTACATGCTCGAGAGTCGCTTGGTCGATACTCAGAACCTGACGGTGCTCGATGGGGATCAAATACGATAACTAAGATTCTGGTGCAGAGGCGAGCTTTGCCAAGGAATCGGCAAGTTGGTTCTTCTCGCGAGGAATATGGGTTATTTCATAAGTCTTCAGTTTGGCGAGCAGGATGAGGACGCGAGACTTGTATAAGGCCATTCTTTCCTCTTTGGTGTCGAATTCACCAAGAACTTGGTTGACAATGAGCTGGGAGTCGCTATGAATTATCAAATTCTGGACTGCGAGGACAATGGCCAGCTCGAGGCCAACAATCAGGGCCTCGTATTCTGCTTCATTATTGGAGACGCGTGATTCGAAACGCAGAGCATATTGAAAATGCGACCCGTCGGGAGCCACTAAAATCAGGCCCACTCCGCTGCCAGTGGCCCGCGACGACCCGTCCACGAAGAGTGACCAAGGAGGCTGGTCGCTGGTCATGATATTATTTTCAGAAGAATATGTAAATCCGGCGATGAAGTCAGCCACGGCCTGGCCCTTGACTGCGGTCCTAAGACAGAATGAGATATCATGCTCACTGATCTCGACCGCCCATTTAGTTAAGCGCCCGGAAGCTTCAGGCTTTTGAAGGATTTACCGTATTGGGTGATTAGTCGGTACTAAAATAGCGTGGGCTTGAAAATATGGTCGCAGTTTTCGAGCTGCCGTGACTAAGGCTAGGGCCAGTTTCTCCATATCAGAATACCTAGTTTCTGCATCAACCATTGCTCGACTGATATAATAGACGGGCCTCTGTACCCCGGAATCTTCTCTTATTAAAGCGGCGCTAACGGCCGTAGTGGACACAGAGAGATAAAGAATGAGTTGCTCATGTGCTACAGGTTTAGATAAAATGGGAGGAGCGCTCATGTATTGCTTCAGTTGTTGGAAAGCTTCTTCACACTGAGGTGTCCACTTCCAATCAGATTTGGCCGTTGCACGAAGGAGTTTGAAGAAGGGCAAGCACTTGTCAGATGCTCGTGAGATGAACCTATTCAATGATGCGATGCGACCAGCCAGACGTTGGACGTCCTTCAGAGTAACAGGAGATTTCATCTCTATCAATGCTTGAATTTTTTCAGGATTTGCCTCAATTCCACGCTGGCCAACCATGAACCCAAGAAATTTTCCTGCAGACACTCCAAACGCGCATTTTTCCGGGTTTAACTTCATTTGATACTTCCTCATCAGATCAAAGGCTTCTCGAAGATCAGAAATGTGGTCATCTTGAACGATGCTTTTCACGAGCATGTCGTCAACATAAACTTCCATATTGCTACCGATTTGAGCAGCGAATATTTTGTTGACAAGACGTTGATAAGTGGCCCCTGCATTCTTAAGACCGAACGGCATCACCTGGTAGCAATATAGTCCTCGATCCGTGATGAAGGCAGTATGCTGGCTATCAGGTGGATGCATCATAATCTGGTTGTAGCCAGAATAAGCATCCATAAAACTGAGGAGAGCATGTCCAGCTGTTGAGTCGACCAACTGATCGATCAGCGGTGTCGGGAAGCTATCTTTGGGACATGCTTTGTTCAAGTCTGAATAGTCGACGCACATCCTCCATTTGTCATTAGCTTTCCGGACGAGAACTACGTTCGCGACCCACTCTGGGTAGTCTACTTCTTTTATGAAATTAGCCGCGAGCAGCTTCTCAACTTCAATTTTGATTGCCATTTGCCTTTCTGCAGTAAAGGCACGTCGACGCTGGTGTACGGGTTTATGCTTCGGGTCAATGTTGAGACGATGTGCAATGACATTGGGATCGATGCCTGGCATATCTTTATGAGACCAAGCAAACACGTCCTGGTATTCAGTGAGGAAAAGGATCAAATCTTTACGGTGGTCACTGGTTAAGGAGGACCCGATGTACACGATCTTAGATGGATCGCCTTCGGTCAGGTGAATTGCCACTGTTTCCTCCCCCGGAGTTCCTGACTTCAGAGTATTTTCTCTCGGATCCAACGAGGTGGTGGGGGAACGTCGGGTGAACCTTGAGTTATCTCCATGACGGGTGTCGCTTGAGCCTTCTTTCAATCTTGGAGGGCTATCTGGTAGCAAGACCGTGCCTCCTGTTGACTTCCTCGCACGACCCCGATACCATTTGGGGTAGGAAATTTGACACACAGATATGAAGGGTGCAAGGCTGCCCCGACCTTAGTAAGAGATGGCCGCCCCAAAATGGCGTTATATGCTGATTTTCGATCCACCACGAGGAAGTTGACGAAGACGGTGGTCTTCGCTGGACTTTCTCCAAAAGTAACTAGGAGATCGATGCTCCCTTCAGGTGTTACCACCTCTCCTCCAAAGCCGACGAGGGGGGTCGACACTGGCTTAAAGAGATTTCTGGCAAGAGCCATTTTATTGAAAGCCTCTAAATATAAAATGTCGGCTGAGCTACCTGTATCCACCATAATTCGATGAGTAAGATAATTCGATACCTTTAATGTGACTATGATGGAGTCTTCATGAGGGAAGTGAATTCCTGCTGCATCTTCGAGGGTGAAGGAAATTGGAGGATGATTGGCTTTTGACGAGCTAGACGACTGTTCCAACCAATAGATCTGCTGGGGTTCTTTGGACGCCTTTCGAGCGTATGCTTTTCTTGAAGCTTGAGAGTCACCGCCACAAGCTGGTCCCCCGACGATGGTGCGGATCTCTCCCGTGGGCTCAGCGTCCTCTTGGTCAGTTTGATAATGAGGCGGTTCCTTTTGACGAGATGAGGTCTTCGTCCTTTCTGGTGATTTACGAGCAACATAATCCTGGAGATGGCCTTTTCGAATAAGGGCTTCGATATGGTCTCGTAGAGAGATGCAGTCCTGGGTTCTATGCCCGTGATCTTTGTGGAAGTAACAAAACTTGCTCTTATCCCTCTTCTCAGGATCAGATTTGATCTTTGCGGGCCACTTTACATATGGCTTGTGTTTAATCTCCATTAGGACTTTTTCATGAGACCGATTAAGAGGGGTGTAGTTATGGTATTTACCAGAGTAAGGCTTCTTGGGAGAACGATCGCGCTGATCATGACGATATCTCTTATCTGTAGAAGAGGTTCCTTCTGGTTTGCGTTTCTTACTTTGTACTCCATGGCGTGTCAATGCGACTTCTTCTGCATTGATATATTTCTGAGCTTTGGCTTGGAACTCTGCCATAGTTTTCAGAGGGCTTTGATCTAAGGCAAACCTGAATTTCTCGCTCGTTATTCCGGCAATGAGAGCTGTAAGACCCTTTTCTTCATTGTAACCCTCAGTTTGGACGGCTTCGGCCGTGAACCGTACTGTGAACTCCTTTATTGTCTCCCCATGTTGCTGTTTCAGATTCATCAGATGGGAGGCTGGCTTCTTAATGCGAATGCTTCCCATGAACTGAGAAAGGAATATCTCCGATAACTGGGAAAAGGAACTGATGGAATGAGGCTTTAACCCTCGGAACCACGTACGAGCTGCTTCCTTCAATGTTAAGGGAAAAGCCCTACACATGATTTCTGAACCATGTCCCTCCAACTCAATGAGGGATCTGTATGTCTCCAGATGTTCAAGAGGGTCGCCAATACCTGTATACGGGGTGATAACAGGCGTTCGATACTTCCTAGGCAACGGGGCTTCCATAACCTCGCTGGTGAAAGGGGACTCGGATTGATGTATCGCCGTCGTGACAGCAGATGGCCGATTCGCCTGGTATCGCTGTTCCATGACATCAAATCGATCGTGGATTCTTTTGAGATCTCCTTCCCATGGTAGGGTATAGCTTGATGTTTCGGCGGTGGAGCCCTGCGGTTGAGGTTGTCGAGACGAACTAGAATGTATAGAATGTGGAGACGGTACAGGGGGATGGCTGCCAAGTGGTGGGACCTGTGGTTCATCCATAGAATGTCTAGATGCCACTGGTATGGGCTGCGGTGGTAACCCTTCGGAGGCTTGTCTCTGAGGTTCGGGGAAATGCTGATCCAGCCGATTTGACAGCGCTTGAACTCCGACATTTAGAGTCAGAAGGGTGTTTCCGAGGAAACGTAAGACATCATCTTGATTTCCAGAAGCCTCCAGTAATGGGTTTGTTGACGGCATATTCGGGGCTCCTTGAGGGATGTTCGTCGGATCAGGTGGAAGGGCAGGTGCAGATTCCATCTCATCGGGCGGAGGTGGTGGCTGAAGTTGAAGGATGAACGGCCTTTTTAGGAGGCATCGCCGAAGGATTTTGAGGATTTAGATCGATGGTTAGAACGATTGATTTTGACGATCAAGTCGTTCCCACAGACGGCGCCAAACTGTTAATGTCAGATTTTGTAACGAGATCCTCCGGTTTTTCTCCTTCACTCCAGCAGGGATTTCCACCACCAGACCTGAAAGAAGACAGATAGCAACTAAGGGTGGCTGGGGACCAGCCGTTAGCCCTCCGATGCTAAAGTCAGGCCAAAGCAGGAAGAAGAGAAGCCAAGCAAAACGGGACAGAGAGTGAATGTTGTGTGCGTACCTTCTTCTTAATGGAGTCATCCCCTTATATAGATACGAAGCGATTCAATCTGTATCGAGATCCCGCTGATCTCGAGTACGATACGAGATTCTGCTGATTTCGTGGGATAAGATCCTTACCCTTAATGACGAGATCCAACCAAATTACTTACTTCGGCAGTCACGTCTCTTGATAGCAATCCCTTGAGATCCGGAATCAGCGGGGAAGATAAGCCCAAAATCGCCCTATACAGGCTGCTGGTAAGCGTAGTAATAGCGTTGATTACTCATGGAAACCGTAGTTGGAGTGATAACCGGCGAAAAGGAAGGAGACGCTGACGAGACGGAAACTACCGAAGTGGGTGTAGCCCTGCTTGGTGTCGCAGAGGGATTGGACAAGCTGCTCGACGGGAATCGGGTGCTGGCACTGAAGGCTAAGAGATGTTGCCGCAGGAAAGCTGCTCGCATGTTGGAATGTGGTCGCGAGTCCAAGTACTCACGCACTTAGATGTAACGTCTTTCAACGACTTGTGAGAAGGTCTGCTCGCGGATCGAGCTTTGCCGTATTTGACTATCGGTTATTAGAACTCGAGACTTGCGAATAGCTGCTCCGTATTTTTCAATCTGCGACTCCTGATCAGGTGAGCTCGAGAGTCGAGTGGGTGTCCCACACTTATCCAATATTCGACTCTCGATCAGATGATCTCGAGAGTCGAATGGACGTTCCGTACTTATCCATTCTACGACTCCCGAGCTTACGATCTAGAGAGTCAAACCGGCACTCCGCATTTACCCGTTCTGCGACTCTTGATCAGATGATCTCGAGAGCCAAATGGGCACTTCTGCGTGAAATCTTATCTCCACCATTTTGCCTATAACACCCCCAGAATTTTTCAATGGTAGACATTCAGTTGACACTTTTCTTGTGGTGTGGTCCACTTGAGAACTTTATATGCTTCATTTTTTGATACCATACCTAAAATTATCTGTGAAGATGGATGGACAGAGTTGATAAAATAAGTAAATCATGATGGGCCCCACAGAGTTTACTCTGTACACTTAGTGTGCGGAGTTACTCACTGCGAAATCCCGCTTCTATTTGGGGCATGGTATTAGATGGGATGGAATTGCATTTGGTTCCGTGCAAATTTCATATGATGTTTGGGGAGGATGGGAGGCTTGGGATTGGGTGGGATGGAATTGCACTTGATCCCATGTGGGATTTTCGTGGGATTTCAAAATGCCACACACATGGGCCCCACATTGATGCATGTGTTTTATCTATGCCGTCCATCCATATAAATCCTTTATACATGACGCAATGGTTATATACATGTTCAAGTGATGGATATATATCTGTTGTGAACTTGGTCTGTTGATTGCAATTCCATGGTCCACCAAATGGGATTTTGTTTAATCCAGTGGTTTTCCCATGGTAAGTATTTGATCCCAAACATGGGATTGGATATGAAAATACCATGGGATTACCAGATATGTAATCATTGTGCAATAAATGATGTTAATCCCACCTAATACCATTCCATCCCTTCTAATACCATGCGCCAAACATGCCCTTGGCTTGTTTGGTGCATGGGATTAGGGGGATAGAATTGGTTTTGTGCAATAATTCAATGGTGTCGGGGTTCATCTTGGGATCTCATGTGTCAGAAGACTTCTTATTCATGTTTGAAATGGAAATGGTGATATGAAGTTTTTGTATTTTATTTTAAGCCGCATTCGGATTGAATTATGGAAGCAGCAAAATTGAAGCATCTTTATAAGTACAGAAATATCACACACCACCACCCTTCAGTAGCTCGTTCACGTCATAAGTTTTGTAGACTCCACCAAGATATATGTTATATCAGCCTCATTTATCCGTTTTGTGGGATCAGTTTAAGACATGTTTAAAAATGAGATAGATCCAGAGCTTACATGGACTACACCACATATAGCAGTGGGACCATGACGCCTACCTTTGAAACCTTCTTAGTGTCAATCGTGATTTTTATTTGCCATCCAACCTATTCATAAGGTCACATAAACAATAGACAAAGGAAAAACACAAATTTAAATTGCATCGGATCATCTAACATAACATCTTACACTATGCGTGGAAGTTTGACAAAACTACTAGAATTATAACCAAGTCCCAGAGAGCGGGGATTAAGACATTTTTAAAAAAAAAAATTTACCTACTTAAATTATTCTACAATTTAAGCTAAGTAAAGAATATTTTGGTTTCCAAGCCTTGATGAGTCCAATCACATAAACTAGTAATTAATTACATAATTAAGCAACCTAGTCTAATAAGTATAAATTAACAAATGATCTAACTAATCAAGCACCTAATCTATACAACCTTTACAAACTATATGAGAATGGATCATATAAGCTCAAGTCTACACTAATTAATGAAAATACATCTTGTGTGTGAATGTGCCTATTTAGTGCTTAGTATACATTCATATCAAACATTTATTTATAATTAAGCAATTAAACATACAATGTTAAGATAACAATGTGCTCAAACACATCACAAACACAAGCATGTATAGTGGTTCGACTATGTGTCTACTCCACTCCTGATTCAAGTACCCACCCCTTGAGTACATCGAATTTCACTAAGAGAGTTTAAATCAGGTTTTTCTCAACGTAGGTGTTTTAAATTGACTCCACCCTGCCGAGGAGTTTGACAAGGTTCCTCCCAACCTATGATGGAGATTTTGCTAGTTCATCTATCAATCAAGATGTTTATAGATTCCATCCAACATAGGTGTTTAATAGTTCCACTCAACTAAGGAGTTTGACAAGGTTCCTCCCAACCTATACAACATACGCATACTCCCGTCGAAGGCTCCACAAGGAGACTTGGTTCAGCCCTCTCACAAGGGCCTAGGTCCTACAACCAAACCTATCGAGTTTAGCAATTCAAACTCTCATATTCAATCTTCCACTAGGAAAGAGCATATGGACTCTTACAATTGACAACCTTATTTGTCGGAATTAAGCCCCATTAATGTGTCACTTTAGATTGCTTGATCTCCACTTTCTTGTACTTCAATCAGCTACCCTTTGCTCCATCGATCACTGATGTCGATGTGTCACCAATGTTTCAGCTCCAATGATCAACTACCTTGCATTTATGCTTCGATTGGGATGCCCAAGGTGAGGAGGTGGTGGTGAATTCTCTACAGCCAGTAGATTTTGGTTGCCTAGAGGAATTACACCTAATTGGATCTCTATGAAGGTTTAGACTAAGGATATACATATGGTGTAGATGTTTAAAACATATAGAGATCAAGAAAGAACAAGATCATCTTCATCATGAGCTTTGAATGCTCCATGCTTATGATAAATTACAAGGAAGATGATTTGAATGGGTTAAGATTAGAGCCTATGGGTGTATGCAACAATGGTGGCTTTTAAATCTCTAAAATCCTTCTTTTAAGCAAAAAAATGAGCTTCCCTACTTTTATAAATAAATCTCCAACGGTCAAAATACGGGCATATTCGTGAATCTTCGATGACATTGAAGATACATTTGATGAGGTTGAAACCCTTTTCAATGGGATCAAAGATTATCTAGAGAATTTTATGAAATTGATAGACATCCAGTTCGATGGCATTAAACACTCTTCGATGAAATCAAAAGGTTGTTCGATGGGATCGAAGATCGTCCAGAGAGTTTGTTTGCTGGATAGATGTTCGATGGCATCAAAGACCAATCGAAATACATTTCGATGGCATCGAAATTCAATAAAAAACTGCTGTGTAGGCCAATTTGTTTACAGTCGTTAACACCTCTTTAATTAACCTAATTTATCATATTTTTTTATATGATTTAAGGCTAATGATTAAGGGTTTTACTATTTGGTCCAAGTCATTTAGAGGTTTTAGGTGTTTTGGTTCTAAAGGTTGAAGTCACCAAGGTATTTCCTTTACCTGTTCATCTTCATTAATGATGTTTATCCACTTGAATCTTTGGTCTTCAACTTGTCAAGGCTCAACCAACGTTACAGCACATGGATGCACATGATTGATAAATAAGGTACATTAGGATGCCACAGAAAAGTGCACTAACACAAATATCAACTTGATCCCAAACTTTTATACCCTCCGAGAAGTTTTTAATGGTAAGCATTCAATCCCTACTACTTTAGCTAGTGTGGTCCACTTGAGCTTTAGATTTGCCTAATGCCCAACAATGATCTCGAAAAATGGAATGGTGTGGATATAGCCTATACATCATGGTGGGACACATAGAACTTGCCATGTCAACACGTCCGTTCTTGAGATTCATATAGAGCAGGGTTGCATCCAATACAGATTTATAAAATTTCTTACTACAACTCGAGAGGGATTCCTCATATCCCTTTCCTAAAGGTGATGGTAAAGCTTATTTTTCAAAGCATATGAAACTAATAGCAATGAAAAAAACAAATGGTATGTGAGGCTTAAATAATGGTATTTTCAATTCAATACCATCTAATATGTTGAACCAAACAAGCCTCGGCCATGTAAGTTTTAAATCAAGCTAATATTTGGCTTTTCCCTTCATCCAAGTATGTGTGATCTTAAGAACAATTTTATTCTGATTCCTTTGTCCTTGATGCAAGGAGTACCAGCTGGTCCACCAAAAGCTCTAGAGCTGTTAGGGAAGCACCGTAATATCCCTTTTATCCATGCCCTCCCAAGAAAACTGCTGAAACCTCCCTGGGTCCCACAATGAAACCCACCCCACTTGCATGGGGACATCCGCATCGTGACTATAGCTTTTTAGCAACACACGGGACACCAAATCATCAATTTAGATATTCCATTCAATAGTACTATTGGGAGCAACCCATGGACCAAAATTCACACTGATGAAATGATCCTAGCTCTTCAAATGAGGCCAATTTGTTACAACCGCTATTTCTTACACACGATGGCTCACTACTTTAGAATTATAAGAAACACAAAGTGTGATCTATCCTATAGATGTTTCAAGATGATGATTGGACTTACTTCGTTTCTCCACTTAATCTTGGTTGTCCATTTTATGTGCTATTGATCGGATGTCTAGGATCACCCGTCTAGCATGATTTTCGCATCATAGGTTGCTCCCATTTGCATGAATGTGTGAGCGGTCCAAAATGACGATTGGTTATCCCATATGGCGTTTAAGAGTTTTGGGGTCGTCCCATGTTGGCAAAACCTTTATATGCTCAAAACATGACCCCTTTGATGGGAACACAATCTCAATGGTCTCAATGTAGCATAGCCCAAAAAGATCACTAATAACCCATAAATCTATTTGGTTACAATTTTTGTTTACTCGTTGGACCGTAGATCTATGGTAGGGTGTCCCAATCGTACCGTACAATCGCCAGTTTCCACCATCCAATTGCATCCTTGGATTGATCTGAACTATTCATGTTCTCCTTACTTTAAAAAAGAAGCTATGGTCTTATAATCATGCTTAACTGACGGTTCTGATCTTTGAATATCGAAATTGAATATGAGCTATTAAATATTCTTCTTCATCACAATCACCCGTTCAATGAATGTCTCTTACGGTGGTCCGGTTATCATGGAATCCAGAGCATCAACAGATCAGATCATTATTAAAAATGGCAATGGGCTTTGTAGAAGTGAAGATTAGGGGCTTTGTAGAAGTGAAGATGAGGGTATCTTGGATGCCACCTGTTTCTCAATAAATGTTTGAGGTGGGAGTTGGGAGGAAGCCCCCGGCCTGGACTGAAATAGCTCCTGTGGGGTCCACTGTGATGGATGGATTCTATCCATGCCGTTAATCCAATTTTTCAGATCGTTTTATGGTATGATCCAAAACTTGGGGCAGAAACAAGGATCAAGTGGACCACACCACAGGAAGCAGAGGTGATAATGACACCACTGTTGAAACCTTCCTTTAAGGTCCACCGTGATGTTTATTGTCATCCAACCTGTTCATAAGGCTATACGGACATGAATGAAGGGAAAAACACAAATTTCAGCTTGATCCAAAACTTCTGTGGCCCCCAAAAAGTTTTTAATGGTGGGCGTTCAATCCCCACTGTGTGGTCCACTTAGCCTTCGATCTACCTCATTTTTGGTATCATTATCTAAAATGATATTAAAAAAATGAATGAACGGCGTGGATAAAACACATACATCAAGTGGGCCCCACAGAGCCCCTGTTTTGGACCGTTTCCGGCCAGGCTGGGGCAGGACGCAATCCTTAAAAGTCACAGGTGCCGCTTGGGTGGATCCCTGACGGTGGGGCCCACCTAGATGTACATGACTTATGTCCATCCCTTCCATCCGTTTTAAAAGGTGATTTTAGGGATGATACCAAAGAGGAGGCAGATCCAAATCTTAGGTGGACCACACCACAGAAACAGTGGTGATTCAATACTCACCATTAAAAACATCTTGGGGTTCACCGGAATGTTTACTTTCCATCCAACCTGTTGATAAGGTCGCAAAGACCTGGATGAAGGGACCATGAAAATATAAGCTTGACCAAAACTTTTGTGGCCATCAATAAGTTATCAACTGTCAATCACCACTGTTTCCTATCGTGGGTCTACCCGAGAGTTGGATCTGCTTCATTTTTTGGATCATGACCTAAAATGAGCTGTCAAAGTGGATGGACGGCGTGGATGTTAGTCACATATATCGTGTCGGCCCCCTCATTCAGGGATCCACTAAAGCCGGACCCCTCTTTTCCTTTCAAAAATGAGGTTAGCAACGTGGACTAACGTTATTTCCGTCCAAGGCAGCCTACTTGGGGCGCGACTTGGGTGAGACCCCGGAACCAGCGATGTGGGTGGGACCCTGAACCTAGGGTACATCTGTATGTATGCTTTGTAGATCCATGCTGTCCATCTGTTTCTTCATATCTTTTTAGGATGTAGTACCAAAAAAGGAGCAGATGCAAATTTTAGATGGACCACACCCCAGGAAACAGTTTTCATTCAACCGTGACCATTAAAAACTTTCTGGAGTCTACCGTAATGTTTATCGACCATCCAATCTGTTGATAAGGTCACGTAAACAGGGATGAAAGGAAAAAAAACAAATGTCAGGTTGATAGAAAACTTTTGTGGCTCACAAAAGCTTTTTAATGGTCATTAACCCGTGTTTCTTATGCTGTAGTCCACCCAAAAATTTTATCTCATTCATTTTTAGTTCCATAGTACAAAATCATCTGGAAAAGAAGATTAACGGCATGGATCTACAAGGAATACATCCAGGTGGGCCCTAGGTTCAGGGTCCCACCCACATACCTGGTTACGGGGTCTCACCCAAGTCGCGCCCGCCTACTTGATCAATGGGCGCGGATTTCCTGCGAAAGCATTGTGCAGGAATTTCCTGCGCTGGGAACCACGGCGGGGCCCACAGTGATGTTTTTTGATAAATCCACCCCGTCCATCCGTTTTGGGAGCTCATTTTAGTACATGAAGACTAAAATGAACCAGATCCAAGACTCAAGTGGGCCTCACTAAAGGAAAAGGTGGGTAGGTAAATTACTACCGTTGAAACCTCCCTGGGGTCCACAGTGATGTTTATATGAAATCCATACCGTTCATAACGTCACTACTACTGGGATGAACAGGAAAAACAAATATTATCCTGATTCGAAACTCCTGTGGCTCCACAAATATTTCAACTGTGGACGTTCAAATCTCACGTTTTCGGCCCACTTGAGTCTTGGATCCGGTTCATTTTTGCTATACTATCCTAAAATGATCTCCCAAAACGGATGGACGGTGTGGATTTATTAAAAAAACATCACTGTAGGCCCACCTTGGTTCCCAGTGCAGGAAATTCCTGCGCAAGGCTTTCGCAGGAAATCCGCGCCCGGCTGGCACGTTCTATCAAAATCCTTTTCCACGTGTTATTGCACGTCGAATCGCCACAAGTTGGGCCCACCTTATTGGTGGACTAACATTATTTTTTTGTCCAAGCAAGTCCAATGTAACCTACTTGATGAATGGCTAAGATCTGTGACATGTGTGCCGGGAGCCAAGCACTGGGACTTGTCACCCTGGCTCAGTCGTTCTTTCAAAACTTTCTTCAAGTTTTGCCTACCTTTTTAGTGGACTAACATTATTTTGTTTACAGGGTATTTTGTTTACAGGGCATGTCTTGTATATTTTACCTGATTAATGGCGAAGATTTATGACACGTGCTATCTGACAGTGGGAGTGACTTCTTATATTGGCTCATGGATCAAAACCCCTTTTCAACTGGATTATTTAAGTCCCATAGACATAAGTTGGGCATACATCTTATTAATGGACTAACATTATTTTTTGTCCAAAGGCATATGTGGTGTAATCTACTTAGATTAATGGCCAAGATCTATGACACATTCGCCATATAACAATAAGAGCCAAGCACCGCATGGGACTTCTCAATCGGTTCATGCATCTATCAAAGCCCATTTTCAATAGTGTTATTTATGTCCTATTGGGCTATCTTACTAATGGATAGAGCTAAGCACGAATCGAGCTAGCTCGGTTAGCTCACTTGATTCAGTTTGTTCCAGCTAGATTCGGCTTGATTTGGAGGGGGGGTTCGAATGGAGTCGAGCAGATTTCCCTATCTCGTTTCATAGTTCGAGCTGCACACAATCATGCCCAAGCTTGGCTCGAAGCTCGGCTTGTTCACAGCTCAATTCGGCTTGATATATATATATATATATATATATATATATATATATATATATATATATATATGGGAAATGGTACTATGAGGTCGAGCTGTGTGGGCCCCACCGTGATGTGTTTCGAACATCTACTCCGTGCATTTGATGGGTCCCCTTGAGGTTATAGGATACCCCAAAAATCAGCCATATAGGAAACTCATGTGGGCCATAACATCTAAAATCATGTGAAGACATGCCTAAAATATATAAAATCACTTGGTGGGGCCCACCTGAATTTTTGATGTGCCTGAAACATGGTATGACCCCTGGTACAAGTGGAACACACATAATAGATGGTCTGGATTTGTGAACCACATCTCGGTGGGCCCAATCAAAGATCATGAAGGTTTTAATGGGCGATAACCCCTCCCAACTGTTGTCTGTGGTGTGGCCCACCTAAGTCATGGATTGACTTGATTTTTAAGACCTTGGCCCACCACAGAATGGTACATCTGACCGATGGAGTAGATGTTCGATCCTCATCACGGTGGGGCCCACACAGCTCGACCTCATGGGAAGTTCCCATGAGGTCGACCTCATAGAACCATTTCCCTATATATATATATATATATATATATATATATATATATATATATATATATATATATAACTTAAAACCTAAAACCCTCCCCATTTCGAACAAGCACCCCCTTCCCTCCCCAAAACCCTAACCCCGTCCGTTCAGCCAGCTAGCCACCGGCCACCTCTCTCTCTCTCTCTCTAGTCCGTCCAGCAACACCTGTCGTCCGGTTGCCTTTCAATCTCTCTCTCTCTCTCTCTAGTCCATCCAGCGACACCTGTCATCCGGTTGCCTCTCTCTCTCTCTCTCTCTCTCTCTCTCTCTCCAATCTGATCACCCACGGCCCACCCTCGTGTAAAAATTTCTTGAACACATGTAAAAATTGTGTCCAAGCTCATCTCTCCACTCAAATTCAGCTCGAAAGGCTCGAGCTCGAACTCGGCTTGAATCTCAGCCGAGCCAGCTCGAACATAAAACTCCAGCTCAATGGCCAAGCTGAGCCAAACATGAGCCAAGCTATTCAGTGACCGAGCCTAGCTCGAACATGGTTCAGCTCGACTCGTGCTCAACTCCATTAATGGACTAACATTAATTTTTGTCCAAGGCACATGTCCTGTAATCTATCATGTTAATGGTTAAGATCTATGACCCTTGTGCCATCTAACAATCAGAGCCAAGCACCTCATGGGACTTCTCATTTGGACTCATGCATCTATCAAAACCCATTTTCAAAAGTGTTATTTATGTCTTATTGGCATAGTTGGGCATACTTTGTTAATGGAATAACATTATTTTTTGTCCAAGGCACACGTGGCCAAGATCTATGACACGTGTGCCATCTGACAATAGGAGCCAAGCACCACATGGTACTTTTCATTTGGGCTCATGCATTCTATCAAATCCCTTTTTCAACCGTCCCTTTTTCAACAGTGTTATTTATGTCCTATTGACATAAGTTAGGCTTATCTTATTTATGGATCACTAATATTATTTTTTGTCCAAGGTACTGTAATCTATTGGATTAATGGCTAAGATCTATGACACGTGTCATCTGACAATGAGAGCCAAGCACCACAGGAGACTTCTCATCTAAGCTCACGCATCTATCAAAACCCTTTTTCAACTGTGTTATTAATATCTTACAGACATAAGTTGGCATATCTTATTAATGGACTAACATTATTTTTTTGTCCAAGGCACATATGGTGTATTATTGGATTAATGGCTAAGATCTATGACACATGTGCCATCTAACAATAAGAGCCAAGCACCAGATGGGACTTCTTATTTGGGCTCATGCATCTATCAAAACCTTTTTTCATTAGTGTTATTTACGTCCCATTGACATAAGTAGGGCCTATCTTATTTATGGACTAACATTATTTTTTGCCCAAGCCACATGTGGTGTAATCTACTGGATTAATGGCTAAGATCTATGACACATGTGCCATCAGACAATAAGAGCCAAGCACCGCGTAAGACTCTTTGTTGGTATCATGCATCTATCAAAACATTTTTTCAACAATGTTATTTATGTCTTATTGACATAAGTTCGGCCTATCTTATTAATGGACTAACATTATTTTTTATCCACGGCACAAGCACTGTAACCTACCGGATGAATGGCCAAGATCTATAACACATGTTCCATCCGACAATAGGAGCCAAGCACCACGTAGGACTTCTCGTCTGGGTTCACGCATCTATCAAAACCATTTTTCATCAGTGTTATTTACATCCCATGTACATAAATTGGGCCATCTTATTAATGGACTAACATTATATTTTTTTGTCCTAGATACATGCAGTGTAAGCTACTAGATTAATGGCCAAGATCTATGACACATATGCCATCTAACAATAGGAGCCAAGCCTGGCATGGGACTTGTCATCCAAGCTCACACATTCTATTAAAACTCATTTTCCAACGGAGTTCTTATGAGCCCAATTGGCACAAATTGGTCCTATATTTGGATGTTATTTAGTGAATTTTTGTACGAACGTCAATAAAGAGCATTTTGGATTCCACGTAAGGAGCATTTCAATTGTAAGTGGCCATTCTGAATGTGGCATATTCTTTGCCAACTGTTTTTCCCTTCCAATTTCAATTGGATTTCGACCTTTTTCTTTTCTTTTTCTTTTTTATCTGAAAATTAGGTCTGACTAGATGCTACTCAAGTAATAGTTTAGTAGGTGTTAACCGGACCGTATAGATCCCACCTTGATGAGTTTTTGGTATATCCATGACATCCATACGTTTTTTCAGCTCATTTTAAGGCTTGATCTAAAAAATTAAGTCGACCCAAATTTCTAGTGGGCCACACCAATGGAAATAGTGATGATTGACCACTAAAAACTTCTCATTGGCCACAAAAGTTTTGGATCAAGCTCATCTTTCTATTTTCTGTTCATCCAGGTTTGTGCGACCTTATTAACAAGTTGGATGGAAAATAAACATCATGGTGGGCCCTAGGAAGGTTTCAACGGTGGATGTCATTGTCCCCACTGCTTTCTGTGGTGTGGTCAACTTGAGATTTGGATCTGCTTAATTTTTGGGCCCACCTCCTAAAATGAGATGGAAAAACAAATGGACGAGTGGATATATAACACGTTCATCGAGGTGGGCCACTCACTTAAGGTAACACCCCTAACGGATGTAACACCTAATCCGCTCACTTGAAACACACCCTAGAGTAGCAATTACAATTTTAAAACCTTTTTCGGTTGGGTTTTAATAGGATGCAGTCCCATGATGGCAAACATTCACAATTTTAAAACCTTTTTCGGTTGGGTTTTAATAAGATGCAGTCCCATGATAGCAAACATGTGAAAGAGTCGAGCCATTCATTTAGCCTTGCTTGCTTTGATTATGCCATATGCCAAAATTTGAGGCAGTAAATCATTCTCAGTGATTATGTTGAATTTGGATGGTTGAATTTAACAATACATTTTATCATATAAATTTGAGCTGCCTGGTTAGAGAGCTAAGATTATTTTCATCTAGGGCATATCAAGTGCAACCTGCCTATTGAATGGTCAATATCTATGGCTAGGCGTTGTTGTGGCAGTGTAACACCACCGACGTGTGATGATGTTGGTGACTGTCCCAACAGGGAGACCTCTATCTGTATCTCTTCTCTGTCAATCTCTTAGTGAGAGACATGCTCCCCCCTCTTTATGCGTATATGTACGAGATGGTAAAGCGTAGTTCTTCTAGGTCTTTGCTCTATGCTCTTTCTTGCATGTGTCACCTATACATAGGAGACCATAGGTAGAGAAAAGTATTTTATTCAATTTATCTTCTAAGATTCCTTGTATGGGTAAAAGAGAGGTAATTCTTATATTTTTGTTTCTCTTATTTCTAGTGAAGAAGAAAGCTTTATCTTGTTGCCTTGTGAAGTAGGTATATTGTCAAACCATGCAAATCTTTATACTTCTTGTCTCTTTTTTTTATTTGACCCTTTGGTTTTTTGTTTGACTATTTTCTTTTTTGTGTTTTGGCCTTGCCTATATTGATCACATGCAAGTGTTTTTGCGCAACAATTAGTATCAAGGCCAGGATCGAGAAACCTTTTAATACAAGATTGATGTAGGCATTAGTTTTGCAATTGTGTTTCAGATGACCGGATCGAGTTCTACCAAATTAGAGGTGCCGAAGTTTGACAGATCCAATTACACGTTGTGGAAACTAAAGATGAACGTGATGTTGGTGAAGGAAGGATGTGCAATTATAATTTAAGGAAAAAAAAAAAAGAAGCTTATAGAAATTAAAGATGAGGTATTTAAGGAGAAAAATCAATTATTCATAGCAAACCTTCTTCTTGTACTGGATGATTCGGTTTTATTCAACCTGTTTGATAAAACCACCGCAAAAGATTCATGAAACATATTGCGAAACCTGTATGAAGGAAAATCGATGTCAAACAAGATCTTTCTTCGATAACAACTATATAACTTTAAGATGAAGGGTCTTCTTTTCAAAAATACCTTAATGAGTTTAATACCCAAATTAATAGATTGACATTGGTCGATGTGAAGATTGACGACAAAGAAAAAGACACACTTCTGCTCTGTTCAATGCCAGAATCGTGAGATGTTTTTATTATAAATATCAACAACGATCCAAACCCCAATGGAGTTAGTCATATCTACATTGCTTAGTAAAGAGTTTCGCAGAAAAACGCATGGAAAATTTGCTGGTGATGCTATAATGATCAGAGGAATATGTACTAAGAAGGTACCGGTGAGAGAGATTAGATGAGATTCAAGTCGAATGGGCACAAATAGGTAAGCATTAAAATTGCAGAAAGGAGAGTACCTTGCGCAAAAATTGTAGACTCAAAAAAACAAATCAGAAAAATTACAAACCCAATTCGCATAATCAAGTATCAGATTAGAAACCCTTATTGAGAAAGACGATTCATCCAAGGATGAGGAAATGCCGTCTGCAGTGATTCTACAACAGAATCTAAGCCATCAATGAATCTTAGATTTGAGTGCTTCGTTATTTGACTCCACGCAGAGGTTGATTTTACACATATCAGTCATATGATGGTGGCACATTTCACATGGGTGATAATGACACTTGTAAAATTATGGGGATTGGAGATATCATAATTATTATGTTTGATGGTATTATACATATAATTTTTGGTATGCGGCACATATCAAACCTGTGAAAAAGTCTTTTGTCATTGAAAAAGTTTGATAAAGATGGCTACAAAATTTCTAGTAAAAATTGTCAATTAAAAATTATAAATGGGCGATGGTAACGACAAAATGAGAGTTAATGTGTAGTTTATATCATTTGATTTGAGATATTGTGGTTAACGATGCTATTGTTGCTAATGTTGTGACAGACTATTACAATTTGGAACAAGTGGTTAAACCATATGAGCAAGTAAAGATTAAGAGTAATTCTTTATTAAAATTTACTTCCTGGTTTAGAGTTTATTAATTTAGATTTTTGTAAGGATTACTTGTTTAGAAAGTTTCATATATTTCATTTTTTCTCATCCATTACTAAAAGTAATGATGTTTTAAATCTAATTTATTCTGATAGTTGGAAGGCTCCAGTCAAATTCTTAAGAGGTTCGAAGTACTTTTGTTTATCTTATTGATGATTTCTCCAGAAAAGTATGAGTTTACATGTTGAAAATAAAAATTGATGCTTTTACTTCTTTTACCAAGTTTAAAACATTGGTTAAAAATGAAACAGGAAAGAAATTTAAATGTCTGAGAACTAATAATGTAGGAAAAGATACATCGAAAGAATTTAAATTTTTTTACAGTTATGGCATTGAGAGGTACTGCATGGTCCTTGGTACTCCACAACAGAACAAAATTGTTGAATGTATGAACCGTATGCTTATAGATTGTGCTAGGAGCATGTTGAGTTTAATTAAGTTCAAACAGTGTTTTTGGGCGGAAGTCATTAATACGGCTTGTTATTTGGTAAATCATTTTCCTATGATTGCATTAGATTATAAGATCCCTGAAAAGATCTTGTCTAAAAAACCCTATGAATTGCTTGTTCATTTGTTTTTTTAGTTATTATACTTATGCGTGGATTCTCAAAGAGCACAAGACTAAGTTGGATGCGATGTTCAGAAAGTGAATTTTTCTTAGCTATGTAAATGAAATAAAAAGGTACAGATTATGAGATATAAAATTGTCGAGATAAATTTTTAAATAAAGATTCATTACAAAAAGACATAAAATTGTCAAGCTCGAAGTCATGAGAGATAATTGAATTATAATCTATACACGATGTTCAAAATTAGCCTATTAATTTAGAAGGTCGGCAAGTTGATAATACAATTAAAGATGAAGTTGATAAAAAACATGTAGATGAAATGCTAAAGGTGTTCAATGTTGACTGAAAAAAGTTATAAAACTTTTTGTTTGGCTTCAAGATTATGTTATGGCTTATGCTTGCATGATAGAGAAGCATGGGACTTGTTTATACCGAAAGGCATGTGAATTTGTGAATTCTAGTCAATGGAAAATATTCATAAAGGAAGAGATGAAAGCTCTGCATAAGAATAAGATTTAGGAATTGGTTGAATTATCCAAAGGGCAGAAGCGTATTGGTTGCCAATGGGTTTACAAATGGATACTAATGAAAAGTTAAAAGATACAAAGCCCGATTAGTGATAAAAGGGCATGCTCATAAATAAGTTATTGACTTAATAAAAATTTTCTCTAGTTATTCGTTTAAATGTTATTCGTACTGTGTTGAGTACGGCGACGATATTTGACTTGGAGCTTGAACAGTTGGATGTAAAAAAAAAAAATTATGAAAATCTTGATAAAGAAATTCATATGACTCAACCTGAATATTTTATTAAAAAGAAAACGAATTTAGTTTATTAGTTGAACAAATTATTTTTCGATTTAAAACAGGTGTCAAAGTGTCGGTACAAGCGGTTTAATTCCTTCATTGTGAGCTTGAAATTTCAAAGATGTGAGACAGACCTTTGTGCCTATGTTCAATAGTTCTGCGCCGCTTCAACATGCGGAATTCTAACCCAATCATACTCCATTTCTTGTTAGTTGCAAGTTGTCATAATATTAACGTTCTAACACAGAAGCGAAAAGGACAGATATGTCACAAGTACCATATTCATTGGCAGTAGAGAGCCTTATGTTTGCAATGGCGTGCACCGGACCAGACATTATACAAGCAGTGAAAGCAGTTAGTAAATACATAACAAACCTCCTGGATAGAGATCATTAGACCGCTGTGAAGCAGATCATTCGTTACTCGAAGGGTATTTCTGAGGTGGCTATATGTTATAACAACCAAAATTTAGAGTTGGTTGGGTTTGTTTATGTAAATTATGCAGTAGATTGTGACAAAAGAAAATCTATCACAAGGTATATCTTCTTTTTGTTAGAGGTGTAGCTAGTTGGATGTCAAGATTGGAATTAGTGATGGCCTTATCTACTTATAGAAGCAAAGTACATATAAGTTACACAAGCATGTAAAGAATATATTTAGTTAAAGAGATTGTTAGAATAATTAAAATTCAAGCATAAAGTAGTGGTGATTCACTGTAACAGTCAAAGGGCGTTATATTTGGCTAAAAATCTGGTATTTCATACTCGGACTAAGCATATCGATGTTTAGTATCACTTTATTTGTGACATGATGGAAGACAGTCAGATCTCATTACAAAGATTCACACTGATGACATCGTAACAAATATGCTGACGAAGTTTATTATAAGAGAGAAGTTCGTTTGGTACAAAACTTTTCTTGAGCTTGTTGTTACCTCGCGATTAGTGACGTTTGAGCAGCTATTATTGGAAGTATTTTTCAAACTATCAAAGGAACTAGTCTTCAAGTGAAAAAATGTTATGGCATCGAAACTCTACCGATGTGAGGATGTTGGTAACATCCCCAACAGAGAGACGTCTATCTATCTCTCTTTCCTCTGCCCCCCAAATCCGTACATAAGATGGTAAATCCTAGTTCCCCTAGGTAAAGATAAATATTTTATTTAGTTCATCTTTTGATGTTCCTTGTATGGTGAGAGAGCGGTAAGTCTTGTATTTATGTTTCTCTTTTTCTAATAATGAAGAAAGCTCTGTGTTGTTGTCCCGTGTAATAGGTATATTGTTGAACCCCATAAATCTTTATGCCGCTTATCTCTTATTTTTTGTTTGGCCCTTTAGCTGTTTGTTCGGCCATTTTCTTTTATGTTTTAGCTTCACCTACATTGATCATGTGCGAGTACTTTTCCGCAACGCATGTGACATCCGACATTGGGAGCCAAGCACTACATGGGAGTTGTCATATGAGCTCCCGCATTCTATCAAAACATTTTTCCAATTGTGTTCTTATGCGTAGTATTGGCACAATTAGAGCCTATGTTCAGGCAATCAAGACCATTGATCAAGGGTTAGAAGACACTACGATTTTATAGATTCATGAATTTATCCATCCAATATTTAGCCCTTTATGGATTACTATTGTTATTTTATAGCTTGTTTAAAGGCAACAATCTTCTATCGATTTAGGATGAGGCCATCATATCACTGGTTTGAATAACCTAACATGACCCCACTTGCAGGAGCGAATATCTAAGAGCTTATAGAATCACATTTATATAAGTGCATTAAATAAAATTTCTCAAAGCATAAACCATCTTCATAGTAGGGAGATTTTTTTGTAATTTTTGAATTGTATTAAAGATAAGGAAAGCTCTGGTGCTCTGATAGCATATAAGCTTTTTATTTTTATTTTTAAACACACCCACACCCACACTATATGGGCACTCAATCCCATGATCTTAGTGTTGAAACAGAGTTTGTCTACCTCTAAGTCATGGAGTCTCTTAGTTTCATCTGTTCTATGGTGCAAAAATTGCACTGATCCAAGGATCCAATCCATCCTTCATTTGGCCTCATTTTCTATAGCCATCCTTTTTGCAAGACATAGATGGGATGGTTATGATTCCGCATCGAAAGTGATTATTTAGAATCATAAGAAATCCATGATAGTCGGTAGCTAGATGGATCACATTGTTGATTGACCCATTTTTGTGTAAACATTATCGACCGTTCGTATTTAAGTTGATTGATCAAATGGTTAATATTGGTCAAGACTGGTGTGATGTGACCATGGTGGCCCATGAAATATATGTTGGACCTAATGAACAGTTTAGATCAACAGATTGGGTTGTCTAATTGTTCCAATTCAACTAGAAGCACCAACAAATAGCCTCTCAGAGCATTGTGAGCATTTCTCATTAAAAATATGAACAGGATTTTTAGATAAAAGTAAAAAACTTTATGGTTGCTAGATCCTTCCCCTCTTTTTAAAATGAGAAACTTTGATGGTAAGTCAAACTATGATGGTTTGTACAGAAGAGATAGAAAAGTGCTCACCTGGCAAATAATAAACTCAAACTAAACTGTACAAATAGTGGGCCCTGATTTAGATGGCTCTTAGACCAAAAATTTCATTGATTTGTTCCCCTCACTCAATTGATTGGTGAAATTGAAGGGATTGTCAAAATGTAAAAATTCAATGGTCCAAATTTAACAAACAAATGCTTATTAATCAGGGATTAGGATGATTAAATCAATTTAGATTTTAATGATAACCTATCTAGAGTGTCCTATATAACTTAAACAGTTTAGTTGAGTTAATGATGGCAACACGGTGGAAAAATGTGCCTAATAAACTTTGCTAGTAATGATGTTATCACCACAATGTCTTCTTCTGCACGGAGGCTTAAGGAAAAGCCACTAGGCACCTACTCATGGCTCAGTGGTAGACTCATGAGAGTTTCAACACAGAGGTCATGGGTTCCGAATACCCATTGTGGTGTGTGTGGGTGTGAGTGTGTGCGGCAGTGCGGGTGTGAATGTGTGCCTGGAAAAAAAAATAAAAAAGAAAAAGAAAAGCCGTTAGCAATTTTGGCTTTCAACTATACGTGGAAGAGAACAATTTAGGCAGGAGCTCTCAATCTGGTAAACTTGATTTTTCTAGGATGAGAGAGGATTCCATATGTCTAGGGTTTCAAAGAGAGGTACATCAAACTAAGCACTAATACCTAATATTTATAGGCGTGCTCTGAGATCCTCAGTTAAGAGAACAAGTCATATATCCCCTCTTTACATGGTACTGAGGTATGCAAAATTATCACGCTCCCTCATAAAAAAGAGAATAAAAAAAAAAATCCAAAAAAAATCTCCCATTAGAATGGTCCAGTGTGAGACCTCTCAGACTCTAATACTCCTCTATAGGTAGATTAGCAATGATTTATCTCAATCTCCAACTACTTAGACTGACAATTTGATCACACTTGGCTATGCCTGATTCCATGTGTGGACAAGTGATATGCACTTATCTACTTTTCTCTTGCAAACTTGATTGATCAAAGTCCATTAAAAGTATTTAATATATAAAATATGTAGCTCTACTTTTTTTCTTAGAAACTTGATAAATCAAAGCCCATTAAGAGTGTTTAATATATAAAATGTAGCTTTTTTTTTTTTTTTTTTCTAAAACTATTTACAACAAAATCTAACCATCCATTCAATCCAACTCATTGGACAATTCTCCTACCTACCACATCAGTATGTGATCACTACAATCTCCCTTTAACCTGTCTCCGGAACTCGATCTTGAATTGGTTGCTACTTTAGAGTTGTCTTGTCTTGGTTGAATTCATACACGTCCTTGACATTGCGCACTATGGTGCCGCCTCTTCATGATCTTACCATAAAGCCTAAAGTAATAAAGACATATGAGTCACCTAAGGTACTAACATACTAACACAACAACAGGATTGAACTGTCCTAACACAACAATAGGATGGAACTGTTGCTTGTAAGTAAATGGTCTTGCAATATGTGTAGCTCTATTCACACATCGTGAATGAAGCAATCAGCATACTCACGGATCATCGTGAGGGACCCATGTATCAACCAATGATCTATCCCCACTACAACTTTTTTGCTTACACCATCCAGCCAGGACAGTGCCGACCATGCCAATTTCAGGAAGATCTCATTCTAATCATCTCATATCTCACAGATTACAGGTACATAACTCACCCCCATAATGGTCTCCACCATGCCATAAGCAGACCAAGCCTTAAGCGATGATTATCTGTAACAACATTAATCGGCAACACCTAATATTGTTGATGGCACGAAAACAACATGTATAAATCATTATTGCATGCATAAAAATAATCACATCCTCGCATAAATATGTGCATAAGTTTATACATGTCTGATAGGCCACACAATCTAGCAAAGTCTCAAATATCAAATACTCCCATTTTCCAACGACTTAAGAGAACCTTTCCCCCTCATCTTGCAAACTGCATCCCGCCATATTTGCTAGTAAATTATACCTTTTCGTTTCCTAGCCTTCACAAGATCTCTTGTTCTTCCCCTAGACGGCCTTCTGGAAGGCTGATTGCCACCAAAATTTTGCAGGTTCATCTAGAAATCTTGCTTTGGAGGCTCCTAACTGGGGACACTGTGAAGGGCACCCTCTTCATGGCTTTTCTCCTTTAAAGGGTCCAAAGAAATTGCCATCCATCTTCTCTCTTATTATGCAGCAGCATATCTAGAGAATAGATACGCATCTCCACTGAGAATGCTTGGACTCTCACGAACAACACTCGCTCATGATGGATGTCACCAAATGGATGGGTCATGGGGACAACCATAATGAATACCCTACGGAATCCTTCCCTTTGCCTGATAAAATTTTTGGAAGGCTTGAAAGGATTTCATTCTGTTGGGAAATTTTCTGAAAATAAAAATTTTGGAAACCGAAAATTAAACTTGAAATAATTTGATTTGAACCAAGCTGAAGCATGTATCACATACATTATCCTTAAAACATGATCCATCCCCTCTCAATCACAAAGGGACCGCCTTAGGAACTCGGCTCCAAACTAAAACACACAACCCAAGCTCTCTCTCTCTTTTCTCCAAGTAAGCTATTCACGAGACAGTTTATAAACCCCAAAAATTCCCCATCTCTAAGCGATGTGGGACAAAGGCAACCCACTTTTTCACAATTTTCAAAGCATTTTGGAGGGAAAAATGAATTTTTATTTGAAATTTGAAAAGTGCATTATTAATTTTAACCAACAAAAAAGGAATTCGCACCACATTCTCAACACAAGCAACTAAACCCAACTTGAATTATGCACATAATTTGCGTGCTGCTAATAGGTGGCTGTTGTACCTCTTAGAATGACTTGGCAAACCCTATTACCACCTAGGTTACATATAATCAGAAAAATCTAATTTTCACATATCTATATTCATAAATAATGGAGTTTATAAGTGATAATGTGTACTTGGAAATCCTGTTATTGTTGCCATTGTTGAGGGGTTTCAAGAACTTGGTTCTTCCTTCCCTTTCCTCATTTAAGGCACTCTCAAGATGGGAAAGATAATACAAAATATGAAAGAGGCTTGGAGACTCATACTGCAAAACATACAAGGATTCTACCACGTGATCAAGTGGAGTCTGTTCGATGAATTCAATCTAGTTTAATCAAGATGTTTTTCTTCACCACTAAATACAAAATTTTTACATGCTCTTGCTAGGCCACATTTATTAACGTTTAATTTTTAAAATGACTATGAAAATAATTTCATTTAAAAAACAAATTTCGTATATCAAAGACTCCTAATGTGATGATGAAAACCATCGCTGTTAGATTCATGAGCGGAACACCTCAGATCTGGTCGATTGAGACTACTAATGTTTAAAGAAACAATTTTCTCATAACAAATACATTTAAAATACCTAATGCAGTTACAAAGATTCTCAAAACCATTGCCACTATAATAATGAGCAATACCATTCAAACTGGATCCATTGCCAATACTAATATCGGATTATGTAAGTTGTCATGACATTGTATCAAAGTGGAGCCCATTATGGTTACAAATAATAGAACTCCTAAGGACATAGACCTTAAGAGTGATAATATGGTATGAAAATTATATGTTAAATGTGATCACACATGCTTGTAAGTAATATTGTCTGTACCAACGGACACCTTATATTTCCAACTAAGATAAAGTAGTACTTACTCATACAAACATGTGTATATACAAATTGGGGAGTAAAAAGATTAGCCTTATGATAGATTTATTAATATATACTAAATTTGATCACCATGGTTCTAGTTCTTCCATTTCTTTGTTCCGGATCTTTCAATTCTTTGCTCTCTTTTGCTCTCTCTTCTATATGCTTGACTTCATCTGTTTATTCATTCAATCCACAGTCACATATGAAATGGAAGGACTTATTGAAATCCATCTAAATTCTGTCTATATAAACTGAACATACTCCTAATAATCTAGCACATCATAAGAGCAGAACACTCATAAGTCACAAGCTCATTACATGACCAAAAGGAGTAAGCCCTCCATTAGCTGTGTTGATATGACCCATAGACACTAGATGATTATGTACTCTCACCTTCACAATAAAGGTTTAAAGGTCGACACAACCTAGTTGGACCTCCTTGTTATTGGAAAGGGGTAATGTAGTCTAATTATCCCACCAGCTTTGACACGCAACCCTAACTCGAAGTCATAAAACAAAGTGCTGCAGTCATATCACCTGACACATGAACTTGTAGCAAGCAACTAATCTTGCTTCCATGGTTGACGAAATCGCATCCCTCAAAACCTTTCCTTTAGACACACAGACACATGCACACAAAAGGAGAGGGAAATTGAATAGGAATTGTAGGATACATGATGCAAGGTTTTGCATAGCATAGGTGAGTTTGCATTGCTAAATAGTGAGGCCTAGAGTTAGATGTTCCACATCATTGATTTGTTGCATTCCGCCATGAATAGACAATTCCCCCAAAAGTATCCCCGATGGGAAGATTCTCGCTGCTAACCGTTGGGAGTCTTTTTAAGTGAATGCAACAAAACAAACTGGTATGATTTCCCTGTCAAGGACTGTTAGGGTATGGTCATCAATGGTGGGATGCAATAGAAAAATAGATTACTGAACCATGGGCACTCATTGAAAACCTCCCCGTACTATGCAAAGCATCCCATCATGAACCCGATATTCCCTCTTACTGGGAGAAACATAGCACGGTTTGCTTCATGCAGAGGCCCTCCATATGCACCACTGTTGCAGCACATGTTAAAAGACCTCGTGAATTTACTTGGGGGGGGGGGGGGGGGGGGGGGGGGGGGGTGGTGAGTGAGGGAGGGAGGGAGATTCTCATATTCCAAATCGATTTCTTGAAAATTTGACCTGCTGCAATAGATCTCATTTCTCAAAACTTGAAAAAAGAATCAATCCAAAGAGAGCCCAATGTGGCAGACAATGACATAACCGTGAACAAAAAAAAAAAAATTAGATACAGAAAAAAATGACAAGACTACTGCAATTGCTCACAACCAATTTTTAAATGGCGGTGATTCATCCACTTCAGACATGGCATACATGCATGTAAATCCAGACCATTAAAATCTTTGGGGGCCCTACTGATGGACCATATCAAGAAAATCACACTAACCAAATGTTCCCAACCACCCAATAGCTGACTATCAAATGGGTGGTTAAAAATAACGTCAAGATTATAAAATTGATGCCATAACTTGGATAGCTCAGATTTCAATCACTGTGATTTTCAGGAATGCTCCATACGTAACAGGGCCATGACTTCACCAATGAGGATTGTTTTATACATATGTCATGTCATATATGTATGGGAAAAGGTGGCAAACATCCACTATATACAGAATAATGGAGAAGGAAAGAGGAAGAAAAGGAATATCATTAACAAACCCATGAATCCAAATCTGTTCCCTTAGGAGGCGTCATGAGGGTCAAGCCCCATTTGCTTCCTTGTCTTCCCCACAAACAAGTTCCTGGATTTGATCATTCCTGGTATGCAACCACTAACAGTCACTAAGGGGAACTGCGCCACCGCTTCCTTCCTTCCTAGAGAAACCATTGCAATTGCCGAACCAGCCTTGTAAGTTGCCATCTTATTCTTGTCACCTCCCTTGATCAATAGCTTTATGTTCTTGGTAACAACCATTGCATGCTTCTGAGCATAGAACCCTTGCTTGATTTCCTTTTTTCCATTTTTCTTCCATCCGTCAGTGACAATTAATAGAAGCTTATATATATTTATATGTTTGAGAGATAACAGCTCATATATTTATTATCAAAATTGAAAAAGGCTAATTGCTGTTTGATCAATGTCCTCATCATTGAGTACATGATCCCATGTATGAACAACATAACTGACTCATGGGACCAGTTTTCTAAGCTTTAGCCCATCCAGGAGGTTAGTTCGTGACTTTTTCCATCTCCAAATGGAGGGAGGGAGGGAGGGGGAGTGTGTGTGTGTGTGTGTGTGTGTGTGTGTGTTTGGAGTGGAATTATAAGATACATGACCCAAGGTTTTGCATAGTATAAGTGAGTTTGCATTTCTGAATAGCGAGGCATAGTGTTATATATTTCAGATCACTGATTTGTTGCATTCCACCATCAATCGACCATTTGCCAAAGATATCCCAGATTGGAAGAGTCTAGCCACTAATCCTTGGGACTTTCTTTCAACTGAATGCCACAAAACTAAAGGTTAAGATTTCTCTGCCAAGGAGAATGTCGAGGCATGGCCCATCCATGGTGGGATGCAACGGAACAACATATTACTAAACCACGGGCCTACAAATCATAATTGAAAACCAGTCTATACTACACAAAGCATCCCATTGCAGATTTACTCAATGGGCCAACTACCCAGTGAAACAGAATTACAAGCTTCTTTTTTTTGGCCAACATTCTCTCCCAAGTTGGTCTGGCCATGTGTGATAGAGACTAGGAACTACACCAATTAGGAGAAGTGAGTTGGTTCAAGTTGAAGGCTCTAAAAGGGAAAGCAGGACACCCAAAATATGTGGGAGGAGGTAGTAAGAAAATACTTGAGGAGCTATGGTTTAACTGAGAACATGATCCATGATAGAGTGGAATGGCAGAGCAGAATACATGTAGTTGGCCCCAATTAGTTGGGATAAAGGCTTAGAAGATGATTATGCTGATTTACTACAAGTTGGTTTTAAACGAGTGGGGGAAACCACAGTCAAAGGGTGAAGTAGTACATCTTTTCTATCTAGCAGTCATAGCCATCTGATTGGTGGACTTTTCTCCCGTTGCTTATCAACCATTGGCAATCTGTTACTTTTAACAGTCCAATTGTGGACCAACCAATGACTAGGATTGTACAAAGGGAGTTTTCTGCAACATGCCTCTCCATGGTGGGATCCACTGGATGAAAAGTCTAGATAACTAAAAGCTGGGACCAACCTGTACTAGTGCTAGTTGGACCCAGTGTTTTCAATATCTTGCGATATCACGGATATATCCCACAATATATCTGTTATCCCAGCTGGGCGAAACGAAATCCAGCTTTAATATCCATTTTTCATGGTATCATGTAATATATCGCACAACATCGCGATATCTTGTGATATATCCACAATCCCCCTTAATAAATTATTAATGTATAGTGTGATATATCAATACTGAGTGCGATATCAAAAGGGATAAAAGGAAACTTTTGTCTAAAAATTCCTCAAAAATTCACAAAAATCTTTTCTTTTTTTTTTGAAAAAAAAAACTTCTAGTACGTTTTAAGGCAATTTCAACTAGTCCACTTTAGTTTGTTGGAAGAAAATCTTTAAAATTTCTCCGAAGTCGCAAGCAAAAGTTTCTTGGGGTCGGGCTCTAAAAGGTGTGTATTTTTTAGTTTTGATTCTCTTTTCATTTTTATATGTTGTAAATAGTGTCAAATGGTAATAAATCTATGATTCTTCATATTTTGCATGAAAAATATGGATTTGGAGCTTTGATCTCGAGATTTGGAGAAAAATCTAAATTTTCCCAATTTTTCCCAAATCGGTTGCAATCTTAATTTCCAAACAAGAAATCAAACATATATATAACCCGATCTACACATTTTTGGCAATTTGGAGATTTTTTGAAAAAAATTAATTTTTCATTAAAAATAATTTTAAAAAAATCGAAACCACTAGTATATTTCTAGTTTTCTACTTCTTTTGCTTTTGAATGTAATGCTTGTGTTTTCATACATGTCTTCTTACATTTATAATTTTTGTGAATTGATTTTGAATGTAGTTGCATTAATTCGATCAAATAGCAGATAGACTAGTACCCTATACAAAGAAAACATATTATTTGCACTTGTTTTCTGTGATTTTTTTCTTTTATTTCTAGGTGTGTATTGGTGTCTTTTTTAACAATCCTTGAAGTTTCATTAAAAAAAATCGACCAATTTCCCAATGTTTCACCATGTTTCCCAACAACAGTGATACATTACGCGATAATGAAATGGAAAACATTTGTTGGAACAATAAAACTAGAAATTTGGGCCAAGCATTGTATATTTCCTCAGTGTATAAACCATCACTACCACTCCAACAGGTGCACATCCCATCCCCAAGCCATAGCACAAAAATCACGCTGATTAAAAACCATTTGATCCACGGTCCTTTTCTGTGGACCAACACCCATTTCTATATGCAAGCTATTGATGACTCATGGGACCAATTTCTAAGCCCAAGCCCATTCGGATGGTTCCGATCAAGGGGCATCTACATTCATTGGAAGGTACATATGGAAAAGAATACAATGACGAACAATATCAAAGAGAAATAAGTGGACTCACCGGAACGTTAGTAATATCTCCAATGGCGAAAACATTATTATGACCTGTGACCAACAGGTTCTCATCAACCAACAATCTTCCTCTCAGGTCCAAGGATTCCTTCAACACGGTGTCCTTCAGCCACAACGAACCTAGCGGGGCACCTCCCGCACACACAAAATGGCAGTCGGCTGCGATGGTTTCTCCTGCTGATGTCTCATAAGCTCTCTCCCCATTTGATACAGAACCTAAATTAACTGACTGATGCAAAAGCACCTCAACTTTCTTTGATGTCAACCAATCTAGTGCCCTCGCGGAAGCTTTTGGTCCAATGAAATCCAGCAACCTTTGCCCTCTATGAACCAGTGTCACCTTCTTTTCTGGGAAATCGACAGCGATCTCTCCAGCAAGTTCAACACCAGTTGGCCCACCTCCAATGATCAAAATTGAGTTGGCTGATTTTATTTTTTGATTATCTGCAATAAAAGAAAGGCTAGAATTAAAAAAATGCATGGAACAGTGGGCTATGGGACCACTGAAAAATTAAACACTGTCACAAGAGGGGAAAAAAGAAAAAGAAGAAGCACTAAAAATAAAGATAAAGGAAATATTAGAACTGTTATAGAAATGGAAGACATTAAAAAGTTGAAAAACAGCTATCAAATAAAGTCACAATCTCTCCATGGGCTGGCTGGTTCAAGCAAAATCCAGACGGCTGGCTTGACCGGCTTTTCATCTGTTTTAACTACTTTTTTGGTTTTCAAAGTGGCCAAACTGCGCAGGAGGTTGGTTCAAGTAGAACCTGGTTTAACTCGCCAGTCCAGTTCTTAAAACATCATCTTGACTCGTGCTGGGACTTGGACTTCATTTGACATCTATAGGCAGTACCTATTGTCAGAGAGAGATGTTGTACATGAATTGGCTAAGGGCCCATTTGACATGACTTCCATGAAAGGGGATTTCCTGCAAAAGCAAGTGTCAATCAATTTTATTGATTAATTTTCGAAAAATAATCTGATTGGTTTTTGGCAAGTGGGCTTTTAGTGCCTATTTTAATAAGCGGTAGATAAAAGGGTTTGGGAAAGTGCATCCAAATGCGGCAACATGAAAAGGCGTTTGCCTCAAAAGGGCCTTTTTTTTTTTTTTTTGAAACGATGAGAAAATATATTAAAGGAAAGCCGAAGCCAGAATGTAAAAAAGGACAAAACTACACAAAACCCCAGACACAACTACAACTCAGCCCAGGAATCTGGGAACGAATGTACACCTAGCAAAGACGAAGCCCATTCTTTAACATGCCCTTTCACTCAGAGGAAAACCTCGTCAACCCATCTCGCCCCACTTCGAAAACATCTGTTATTTCTCTCCTGCAAAATGAACCAGAGCCCTGTCAACATAGCCAGCCGCCACACTTTCCAACCGACTTTAGAATGCACACCATTGTGCCACTGGAGGAAAAACTGGGATATGCATTTAGGCGATACCCAAGACACTCCAAAAAGAAGGAAGAGCCTATGCCACAATTCCCTAGCGAAACCGCAATGAATGAAGAGGTGGTCCACAGATTCCTCATCTTGATAGCACATAAGACACACATTCGGAATAATCATCTTTCTTTTCCGTAGATTATCAACCGTGAGAACTTTTCCGCCCCCTACAAGCCAAGCAAAAGCCGCCACCTTTGGGGGTGCACCATAGCTCCACACAAACTCCGTCGAACATTGTCCACTATTGATAACGTGCCCCCGCAACATCTTATAAAAGGATCGAACCGAAAAAAAAGCCAGATTTCTCTCTCACCCATGCCATCGAGTCGTCCTCCGCAAAAACCGGCCTAATATGCTCAAGTCATGCCAAGAGCCTTCCATATTCTTCGGCCTCATCATCATTGAGGTTCCGCCTACAAGGTGGGCCCAAACAACCTCAACACCTCTGACCGAGAAACACCTATCTACCTTGATCCCTCCCCCTAAAGCCGCCCTAGCTACCATGGGGAACACCTCCCTCAAAGGTTGTTCTCCCACCCAGGTATCATCCCAGAAATTAATCCTCGAGCCTATCAATAAGCGAATTCTTTTCCAAACTTCGTTTTTCATCTGGGCTATCCCTCTCCATATCAAGGACGACCTGTAAAGCGAAGATTGGCGGGTCCATCGTCCCCCATTGTCTAAACCATACTTCCTAGCCACCACCTCCCTCCAAAGAGCCTTTTCTTGAGACCCGAACCTCCACACCCATTTCCCTAACAAAGCATCATTGACCCCCTCCAAGCTTCTTAACCCAGCCCTTGGCTTGCAAACCTCTTCCACTTCATAAGGTGGAACTTCCTTTTGTCTTCCGCTCCCTTCCACAAGAAATCTTTTCTGATTTTTTCTAGCCGCTCTACAATTGACTTCGAGCACTTAAATAGAGACATGAAATATACCGGCAAATTCGACATTGTTGCCTTGATAAGAGTGATACTCCCCCTAGAGATAAGGTTCTATTCCGCCATTGCGCTAACTTCTTTTGAAACTACTCAAGCACCTTGTCCCATACTGCCTTGGGAGGCTTACCAATGCATAGTGGAAGGCCAAGATAAGTGGACGGAAAAGAGCCTGCCCTACAACCCACCAGCTTGGCGAAAACTTCCACTTCTTCCTTCATAATTCCCACCCCGAAAAGCTCACTCTTAAAAATATTAATGTGAAGCCCCGAAACTACTTCGAAGCAAACTAAGATCAAGCGTAAATTCTCCACCATCGCTTCATCCGCCTTGCAAAACAAAAAGGGTGTCATCTGTGTACTAAAGATGCGTCAAACAAAAGTCTGAATTATCAAGTGAGAAACCTTTCACCAAATTTTCCGTCGCCCCTTTATTGATCATTCTACTCCAAAGGGCATTTAGGCGTCAAACACCCCTAATGAGGGTGCATAAAAAAGGGGCCCAAGTCCATGAATAATGTGTGTGTGTGTGTGTGTGTGTTTGTTACAAATACTGGGTACGTCCACAAATAACCCCTATGTCTGCAACACTATGCTTGCTTCTGTAAGCTCAAAAGGATGCAAGCCAATTCTACGATTAACTTGTGATGATATTGGTGACTCGCCCAAAGTTTTAAAACCACTTTAAGCAAGCTAATATTAATTTGGAACAAAGTTAACTAAAACACGAAACCCCCATGTTTTCTGTTCCAGATCAAGTGAATCCGGATTGTGGGTCATTAGCAATCCAGATCACTATTTTTGGCAACCCCAAAATCATGGCTGTATATTTTTACTATAGATTAAGTTAATGCAAATTGATATTTACAATGTTCATATTTATACTTTTATTTATAATATACACTAAGCAAGCCAGGTATACAATAATAACGTTTGTCATTTAATATACACATAGTGATATAAGTTCATATATAAAACTATATTGCATATAAAATGTAGGGGAGGGTGCATAAAAAAGGGCCCAAGTCCATGAATAATGTGTGTGTTTGTGACAATTACTGGGTACGTCCACAAATAACCCCTATGTCTGCAACACTATGTCTGCTTTTGTAAGCTCAAAAGGATGCAAGCCAATTCTAGAATTAACTTGTGATGATATTGGTGACTCAACCAAAGTTTTAAAACCACTTTAAGCAAGCTAATATTAATTTGGAACAAAGTTAACTACCCATGTTTTCTGTTCCAGATCAAGTGAATCCGGATTGTGGGTCATTAGCAATCCAGATCACTATTTTTGGCAACCCCAGAATTATGGCTGTATATTTTTACTATAGATTAAGTTAATGCAAATTGATATTTCAATGTTCATATTTATACTTTTATTTATAATATACACTAAGCAAGCCAGGTATACAATAATAACGTTTGTCATTTAATATACACATTGTGATATAAGTTCATATATAAAACTATATTGCATATAAAATGTAGAGGAGGGTGCATAAAAAAGGGCCCAAGTCCATGAATAATGTGTGTTTGTGACAATTACTGGGTATGTCCACAAATAACCCCTACGTCTGCAACACTATGCCTGCTTTTGTAAGCTCAAAAGGATGCAAGCCAATTCTAGAATTAACTTGTGATGATATTGGTGACTCACCCAAAGTTTTAAAACCACTTTAAGCAAGCTAATATTAATTTGGAACAAAGTCAACTAAAACACGAAACCCCCATGTTTTCTGTTCCAGATCAAGTGAATTCGGATCGTGGGTCATTAGCAATCCAGATCACTATTTTTGGCAACCCCAAAATTATGGCTCTATATTTTTACTATAGATTAAGTTAATGCAAATTGATATTTACAATGTTCAGATTTATACTTTTATTTATAATATACACTAAGCAAGCCAGGTATATAATAATAACGTTTGTCATTTCATATACACATTGCGATATGAGTTCATATATAAAACTATATTGCATATAAAATGTAGGGTATTGGGATGACGCACATGAACTACCCCTAGTGTACCCAATGTTGTCAAAATCGTACGATTTACAATATGAATCGTACGATTCATATCGTATCAAATCGTAAATCTCAAATAATCATACGAATAGTATCGTATCGTATCAAATCGTATTGAATCGTAAGATAATTGTAGACTATGTAAATGGGCCCAAAAAACTTTAAAAATCAAAATTTTATTATTTTTTATTCAATTTTTTTCTTTCTCTTTGTACCCTTTTGCTCATAAAATATGAAAAAGGCTCTCTCCTATTGAAAATATCCTCATTTTTTTCTTTTGAGAGAGAGGAGATTTGGGGATTTTAGATATTCAAAAATAAAAAAATAAAAAAAAATCAAGATATCTTTTTATTCAGAATGGAATTGAATGCCATTTTTTCTTACATGATTTTACACAAGAAAGGTACAAAAGAACAATTTTTTTTTTTTAAAACAACAAAAGAAAACAAAGGAAAAAGACAAGAATCCTTACTATCATGACATGTATGCCAATTGCCATATACGTTTTCTCAGTTGATAACATCATGATATGAATTACTTTTTTGGTACATGTTGATGCCTTGATGGTAAAATGGATGATTGATGAATTTTTAATCTTTTCTGATTTACTTATATCTTTTCATACATTATAATTTTGTTCACTAGATTAATGTCATGGTTAAATTGTGTTTTTAGCATATTCATGAGAAAATGGATGATTGATATATTTTTTAATTTTTCTTATCTATAAATAATTGTTTTGTATTTTTTATGATATTTTTATAAAAATCTGAAAAAATCTTACGATTTACGATACGATATGATTCAGACAAGAAAACGATTTACGATTTGGAGGAAGTAGCATACTGCATACCTTTCCCTTACCAAACCAACCGGCAATCCAGGTGACCTTGATTTGGATGTAATATGAAATGCAAGTTGTCAATGTTCAAAATAGATAGTAACTTGATCTTGAAATCATCATAACTTTTCCAGTATGTTTCTACAGGTACATTGTGCTTAAAAAGAAAGAATATTGATATTATTTTAAAAGCTAATAATTTGGCAATATCTCAAAGCCAAAAGTTGCCTGAGAAAATAAAGATACTAACTTCTTTAGAGAAAAAAAATGGCAACTTTCTGATCATTTTTGTACAGAGGCATGGCTCCTAAAGCCTAAGATGTAAATGTTTTTGGTGGAATAGAATGTAAAAAAATTGGCAAGATTTCTACTGATCAGCTCTGTTAGCGTATATCCAATTTTATGCACATGAATCCTCAAAACACTCTATTTGAGAAGTTGGTGCTCAATTTTAGTGAAGAAAAAAAAAATCTTTGAGAAATGATGCAGTACATCAAATTCTTGTGTGAAGCATTTTCAAAATTGTCCAAGCATGACCATCAAAGGACGTTGCCGCCCTTCACTTGATCAATTGTTGTGTGGATCATGTGGCGGTCTCCACATGAGAAAATATGTCTCGCTTAATTCAAGTATGGCTGTTTCTAATCACTCCACTTTGTCGACCTTCAAAAGACCTAAATGCCAAAGACTTTAAGGATCTAATGTGCTCAATCTCACATGTTCACTGTAAACAGGCCCCACCTGAGAAAATAGACATTTCATCTAGTAGGTGTCCATAGTTGACAGTTCGTAGTGAAGAAATTTCACCAATAGGAGAATCCTGACCATCCGATCCATGACTTTCAAACAGATGGTTAAGGCAGACATGCTTTCTTATGTTTAACGGCTCCATTGCAAGCCATGGTGGGTCCACAGGATAACCCAATCCATGTGATTTTCAATACATTGAATCCAGCAAATGAACAGTCCAGATAACATCCTATAACTCCTCATGTATACCTTCCTCAAATTGTTTGAGCCTGTCAGCTCTTGTCATGGGAAAGGAATCGGCATGACCAGTGGCTATGACGAGATAGTCATATGTGATGCGATGACCCCCTGCGGTCAGGACCTCAGTCTCAGTGATGTTGACTGCTGAAGACGTAACAATCCTCCCAGACTTGAAGTAGTTTACATGATTGATCACCGAACGCTCTGCAAACGAAGGCTCCACCATTGATCTCAGCTTTGCCCATGGGATCTCAAAGTACTCCTTCCTATGTTCAGACATCCCCCAAAGACCAGTTATATTTAAAATAGAATCATATTGAATAAAACAACAACGACAAATAAATGAACGAATGGACAAACAAAATCCCATGAGGAGAAGGGAAAAAGCAGTGGACCTGGGGCACAACCCAGACTGTGGTACCAATTACCACAGCCGTCTATCAAATGTACAGTGACTGGAATCAATCATGGGGTGGGCCCTGCTATGGATGCATCTTTAAAAGGTTAATGATCTGAATTACTGAAGTGTGTATTGGGGGTTTGGGTCAGTTGATTTGATCAACATGGTCGTACTTGTCGGAGTGATTTTACTGTATATAAGAATTTTCATGTCAATATTTTACATGTTGCTGAGTTGAGCTATATATTAACCGGTCCTTTAAAGATTTACCAAGAGTTAAGAGTTGGACTTTTTCTCGAACAGTATAAGTGAGTAAGATATTTCTAGCAGTTTCTAGAATAAGTATTCTAGGAAGATTATTCATTATAGTAAGTGGTGTTTTAGTAGATAGAAAATTCCCTCTTTTATAAGGAGATGATGAACATGCAATAGTGTATCATACTGTACAGTGTGAGTGCTTTACTCGGAAGTCAAGTACGCTTAGAAAAATTAGTGATTGGATTGAGCATTTAGGTTTCATCTTCAAGCTCTACTCCGGCATTTAATGTCATAATATCTCCACAACTTTGATGCTTGTTTATTTAAAATGTATGCATTGGTTCCATGATAAGTGAAGCATTTATCTTAAAGTCAATCCCTCATAGCTGGACAAGGCAATGATGATGATTGTGGCGGTGTCTTGCTTATATGGTGTCCATTTTGCACAATTTGGTAATGTGCATTTTTGTCCCTCGTGCTTATCGATGCATGGAAGATTTATCTACGCACATATACACATGCACACGAATATGCTTGGATCAGAACTAGGCAAGTCAACAACAGGGCTACTATAGTGGAACTAGCGAAGGCGTAAAAGTGCAGCATGTAGAAAACTGAGCATGGAAGGATGTGTTTGAAGCCAAGAGTTTGCTCTAGCTTGCTTTTGAGTCAGATGTAGGATTTGGAGGGCCTAACCCTCTAGAATGGGAGCGACGTGGTCCATTCTAGCAATCAGGGTGAAACTAGCTTTTGGTGCATGCCTAACAAAGCATCATCATTATCATTTTGAGAGAGGTAAGACAAAGTGATGCAGGACACATGATTTAATGCTAGCATACAACGTGAAGATTATGAAAGAGTTCATAAAGTAATTCAATTAACAAAAGATGTTAACCCACCACGTAATTAAGAGTAAACAATAGGAAATAAAATCTGATTTAACCTAAATCACATGCCCGCATACTAAGAAATTACATAAATCAATTAAAATTAGACCTGGTGGAAGGATAGAACTTTCAATTTAACATAGGCACGTTCCACACTCAAGGGGCTGACTTGTAGGTTCTAGGATTAAGGTTAGAAAGGGGAAAATTTGAAATTTGAAAAATTATGGTCCATGGATATTGCCGAATTTGGTATTTTGGAATTAGGTTTTTTAGAAATTGAGAAAAATAGGAAATTGGGGATCTAGAGTTTAGGGTAGGGTTAGAGTTAGGAAATCAAAGGGTTTTAATGGGGGAAGCAAGGGATTGAGGGGTTGTTTGTACGGTCAGCCTAGGGGCTCGCACATGGGCCGTACAGTTACATTTATGGGTCGTTGGTTAGGGTTCTGGGGTCCTCAATGGTTGGATTTGGTTGAGGTTGAAGTTGGATGATGAAAAGTTGAAGAAAAATATGATTTAGATGGGAAAGAAGAAATATGAAGTTTTTTATAAAATACATTTTTTTGGATAGAAAGGAAGAGAGAAAGAAGATGATAGATGGAAGCCTCGCACCTCTGTTGCATTGGAATGGAATCATACTACACCCAAGCTCCAAATCACATGAAGAAGAGAAAAACACATTTTTTTTTTCAAAATAAAGGCATTAGGACTACACCAAAGCTCCAAATCACATGAAGAAGAGAAAAACATAGTTTTTTTTTTTTTTTTTTTTCTCAAAATAAAGGCATTAGGCCCCCCCCCCCCTTTATAGTCTCAAGTTCAGAAATTTATAAAAAAGGCGTTCTCAAGAAAGATTTCTTTAAAAAAAAAAAAAAAAACATAAAGCTCATAAAAAGGTTCAAGTTGAAAATCAACAAAATCCTAATAAAAATTAAGACATCTAAGTTCTACAGTGCCGATGATCAAGAAGGGCCACAATCAATAGTCAAATGGCCCGATATGCGCGATCCAACGATCCGATCGACACGTGCACTCAATCCAATGGTCCAGACTCGTCAAGAATGTAGCCCACGTACATCTTCCCAATGTGGCGTTTTCAAATATGCACAAATCATGCACGTGGGATCTTCAACATGCTCCACTTGGCCCACCCGGACCTACATAGTGGTCATCTATCTAGAGGGAAACTGGAGATGAACTCCTCCTTCTCTAGTAAACTCTCAATGGTACTCTAATGTCCTCATCAATTCTCCCCGGCTGAGCAAGATTAGCCTCTGTACTCCGATAATGCTCCAGAATGCCAAGGTCGAATCGTTGAAGCTGTCTCTGTGACCTATGTACTGTCTAACTTGGGCTTGCCCTTCCACTTGACGAGGTACTCTTGGTAACTGTGTGAACCACTCGCTCATCCCAAATATCCTCTATCTTTTCTCTCTAGGTAGATGTGTATGGCAGAAGAGGTAGATGTTGGAAAGAATAGTCGGGTATAAGCCAAGGGTTATAGGACAAGTCAAGGGCATAAACATTAAAGTTCATGTGAGGATTCGGGGAAGGTCCATGAAATGGTACAAGATCTTCCACAAATGTGGATTTGATACCCATGTTGGGTGGAAGATCTATCAAGTAAGCTTTCAGACCCAGTCTCTTCAAGATTTTAATAATCCAGCGCTACAGGCTTGTAATTTTTTTATGGTTCCCTGGGGAAACCTTTATGGACGTATTCTAATAATGACTTCATCGCCCACAACAAACTCTTTAAACCTATAGTGTAAGTCAGCAATCATTTTGTATGTTTCTTTACTTATATTGATTCTTTTTTCTAATCTCCACATGCGAGTCATGCATATGTCGTGTAGATACATGTGCAGACTCTAAAGCCTGTGGAACACCGACATGGTTATGCAATCTATAGGGGTCCTAGGTTCATCTACTTGTCTTTCCAGATCCACTTCCTTCCCGGGACTCATTTGATCATGACAAAGGTTTGGTAAAGTCAACGCGTGAATGGCCCACATGAGTGTAAGCTCATTCGGTATGTCCTCTGGGACAACATCACTAGACTCCCCCAATACCGGACTCACCTTAGGTGGTAACTCTACACTACCCTCGGGTGTAACATCAGGTGGCATCTCCATACTAACCTTAGGTGTGACCTCACTTTCCACATGGGCATACACCGTCAAATCAGCTTTAGTCTCTCTTTCAGACTCCTTGGCATTAATTATAAGAAGAGACTCAAGCTAGAATTTCCTCACATCTTCAAGATCACATTTCTTGACATCCTCTCTCTTTTCCGAAGTACTTTTGGGCGGGAAAGGCTTTAATATAATCCTCTTGCCTTTATACATAAACGAACACGTATTCAAGCGACCGAATAGTGTTGCGTCCCTGTCATACAACCAATGCCTGCCCAAGATGATGTGGCCTATATCCATAGGCAAAACATCACACTACAGCATGTCCGTATAGGAACCAAATTAGATGGGAATGGGACAATGCTGAGAAATTGGAATCGAAGGCGCATCAACCCATGAGACTCGATAGGACTAAGGGTGAGGAACAACTAAAATACTTAAGCCGTCCACGATGCTAGCAGAGGCCACATTGGTGCAACTACCACTATCAATGATCACCTTGCAGTTTTTGCCACCACACTTGGCATAAGTGTGGAAAATTGAATTCTTACGCCAATCATCACTTTCTACAATATGGCTTAAGGCACAACTAACAATTGCAAGTGGCACGGTCTCAAATCCTTCAAGTTGTTCATCATCTTGAGATTGGACATCTTCCCCAGTGTCGGGGTTCGCCTGGACCCTGGAGGGAGGCTTCAAGTTGATTGACAGGCACATTGGTCACGATCAATTGAGTAGCGGTGGTCCTATTGTGCGCTTCAATGGCCATCAGACGGTTGTTGATAGCATTAAGGGCCTCGGCAATCTGCTCTAAATTTATGGTGGGATGTAGGCCAAAACCACGTCTAGAACGAGTGGGCATACACAAGGTAAACTCTAAAAGGAAACCTAGATCCTAAAGTGATGTTATGATAAAGACAACGACTAACCGAGACGCCAAATTGGACACACTGAAGACACTATCCTGAAAATTCAGCAAGCCATTAATATGAAAATACTACTCTAAAATTCCAGCAATAGGACAATTGGAAATTACCAATCTGAAAATTCAGCAATAGTATAATCTGAAAACACCAACTGAAAATTCAGCAATGGGACACTCCAAACTGGAAGAAGAAGAAGGAAAAAAAAAAAAAAAAAACACAACAACAACAACAACAATATGATCCTACACTCTATATGCAATGGATGCGCTAACAACCCTAGATGTAATGAATATGATAACCTATACTAAAACCTATGGCTCTAATGCCAAATTTGATGTAGGACACATGAATTTAATGCTAGTATACAACGTGGAGATCATAAAAGAGTCCATAAAGTAATTCAATTAACAAAAGATGCTAGCCCACCACGTAATTAAATAGGAAATAAAATCTGGTTTAACCTAAATCACAGGCCTGCATGCTAAGAAATCACATAAATTAATTAAAACTAGGCCCAATGAAAGAATAGAACTTCCAATTCAGCATAAGCACGTTCCACACTCAAAGGGCCGACTTGTAAGTTTTAGGATAGGGTTAGGAAGGGGAAAATCTAAAATTTGGGAAATTAGGGTCTATGGGAATTGGGGATTTTGGAATTAGGGTTTTAGAAATTGAAAAAAAAAAAAAAAAATTGGGGATCTAGGGTTTAGGGTAGGGATAGGGTTAGGAAATCAAGGGGTTTTGATGGGGGAAGCAAGGGGAAATCAAAGGATTGAGGGGTTGTTTGTACGGTTAGCTTAGGGGCTCGCACGTGTGGCCGTACGGTCACATATATAGGTTGTTGGTTGAGGTTTTGGGGTCCTCAATGGTTGGGTTCGGTTGGGTTTGAAGTTGGACGATGAAAAGTTGAAGAAAAAGATGATTTGGATGGAAAGAGAAGAAGAAAAATGAAGTTTTTGATAAAATACCTCTTTTTAGATAGAAAGGAAGAGAGAAGGAAGGTGATAGATGGAAGCCTCATACCTCCATTGAATGGGAATGGAATCATACCGCACCCAAGCTCCAAATCACATGGAGTATTCTTTTGATGCAAGACAACTAACAACTTGCTCTAAAAGCTTGAATTAATAGAGCATGGTGAACCAACAATAGAAAATCTACCTCTGGCTATTGTACATTCGTTGGAGGGAACTTGGTGACTTGGAAAAGCAAAAAGTAGTCTGTTGTATCTAGATCAAGTGCATAAGCATAATATTGAGCTATGGCCCATGGGGCATGTGAAATTTTGTAGTTGAGATCCATAATGGTAGAACTTGGAATCTCCATTTCCTCTGCTAGCCCACTTTACTATGACAATCAAGCTGCTATACACATTGCCTCTGATTCAGTTCTCCATGAGAGGACCAAGCATATTGAGGTCGATATTCACTTCATTTGAGAGAAGATTTCTTCTAGTGTGTTGAGTGCACCATTAGTCGAATCAACAAAACAACTAGTAAATATCTTTACAAAGGCTCTCAATTCTCTTATGCGACAAGACGTGTCCGGCAAGTTGGTTATGACCGATATTCATACACCAACTTGAGGGGGAGTATTGGAACATTTTTCTCATTATGTAGGAGTTTATCTATAAATATGCAAAATAGGGGTCTTATGTGTTATTTTGTGTTTATTAGGATGTTATTTGTAGATAGGGGAAACCCTACATATAAAAAGATAATTAGTCAAAATAGAGCTCTCAAGTTTTTTAGCTCCAAGGTTCTCTCTCTCTCTCTCTCTCTCTCTCTCTCTCTCTCTCTCTACAATCTCTCTATGTTCTCTAAAAACTACATCAAGGAGGTTTTAACGGTAAGAATTTCCCTACCCACCTTTTCCTTTAGTGCGGCCCACTTGAGTCTTGGATCCGGCTCATTTTTGTTCGAATGTCTTAATGTGAGCTCACAAAACAGATGTACGGGGTGGATTTCTCACAAACATCAGGATGGGCCCCACCGATGTAGGATAAGAACCCCCTGATGAAGGGCGTGGATCAAGCACATTCCTATCGCACATGAACCGAACAAAGATCAAGGAAAAGTCGACAAAATCGACAATTTTTTCATAGATGGACCAAGAGAAGGTGTACCGTAAATCAGCCATAACTATTGAGCCAGGAGGAGTTACGGGACGCACAGCATATGAATTCCTACTGAAATTTCGTCTCGGGGTAAACTGGGTCCCGTCCGTCCGTTTCGCCAAAAAACGTGCGGTTATAGCAGAAAAACGGGATTTTAGGAAAGAATTGCTATTTTTAGTAATTCTGAATTTTAGTTTGTTTCTTCTTTTTAGAGTTTTTGTTTTTTTAGGACTTTCTATTTTTGTTAAGCAATGAGTTTTTAGAAAGAGTCTACTTAGTAGTAGTGTTTGATTGGGATTTTACTATTTTTAGTAATTTTCTATTTCGGGGAACTTACTATTTTTAGTAAGTATGAATTAGGGTTTGTTTAGGGATATATAAGGTTTTTAAATTCGTTTTTAATGTTAACTTTCATATTATTCTTAAAAAAAAAATTCGTTTTTACCAATTTTCTCTCGTGGATTCGAGGAAGCCTTGTTGAGGAGTCCAGGGAGCCTTGTGGATTCAAGGTAGTTATCCCGTGAGGAAGACGGTGATCGACCTCACCACGTCCTCCCCACGTCACCCACCTAGGTTCCTAGCACGGAGACTTCCTACGAAAGACTTTTGCAGGGAATCCAAGTTCGTGTGAAAGGCTGGCGATCGACATCAGGACACCCAATAAAGATATGACACACGGATAAGAAGACAATGATATAGTCAAAGGTTGAAGTCACATGAGCTCGAGGAGGCACATGCGGAATTTCTCTTTATTTTATCACGAGTGGAGAAACTAGAAAGCCGTTGCGCGTGTGAAGAAGAGACTTCTATTTCTCAACAATAGAACTCCTTCTGGACTTCGAAATGTAGGAGGTGGCAAGAAACGAAGAAAGTGCAAAGGCTATGAGCCTGGGGAATACAACAGAACGTGGCCTTTCTTCTTCACAGATTTTGTTGCTCGAAAATTCTCAAACGAGGGAAGATTCTCAGGTTGCTGATTTTTCTGGTTCTGGACAAAATGCGATTGTGCTTTACAACAAGGGCATGGCTTCCTACAGAAGGCATGATACAGGTTTTCGCCAAGCGCATCGTCGGGGGAAAACCAGATGATCCAGAAGCTTATGCATCGTCTCAACCCATCCTAGCCAATATGGTAGTTGCGGAAGTTCCGCTTTTTGTTGTTTTTAAAGAACAGACTATTGTTCTTCAAATTAAAGAAAGGTCGATATCTGATAAAAAAAATTAGTGTCTATTTTTACAATTAAAGGGAAGTCCAGTAAAATCTCAATGGCTCGGGGGATGAAATGGATAAAGTTATGGGTCGTGTGGGGCATTTGGTTGGAGTCTTCTTTGGGAATAGTGATGACAATTTAATAGCTCTATTTCAATTCGTCAAGGAAAGGGGGCGGCAGAATCTCCAGGAGGCAGAAAGCGGGCAGACTCAGGAAGCTGTTAAAAGTAGGAGGGAATTGGAGAGGTTAGCTTGTTCTATCAATTCTAATACGAAGGATTCTTCGAGAAGTGTAAGGAAAGGGAAAAGGGACACAAACAATTACTCAATGAAAATAATCGATTGGAACATTAGAGGATTGGGATGTTTGCAAAAAAGGCTTCTGATTAGGGACTTGTGTGAGTGGTTTAAAGCACAAACACAAAGGTGCTATTGGACGGTGATTTCTTGTCTGGGAAAATCTACAATGAATCTATGAAACAAAGGGAGATATTCACAAAAATGAAAAATATAGGGGATGCATATCAGATTGTCATATGATAAAGGGGAGGTAGATGAGTAAAAAAAACCAAAAATAAATAAATAAATAAATAAAATCAATTTGTATCCTTTCTTCCAAATGGAATTTTCAATGGAATTATAAGATCCGGATGCATCAGAATGCTAATAATGCCTCGATGCAACTCTGTTGCACAAATGGGGCGCAGGTAAGAATGTCAGGGGACCGAATAAGGACCAAAACACCCAGCATAAGTCGGGCATGGGTGTAGTTAAATGGGTGGTATGGGCAATGGGTGTTGGTGTGGTTTTGGGTTTTTCCTCTTTTTTGAGTTCGATCAATAAACAAACTTATGTAGGGTGTTCCCCCTTGACTCTCCTAACTTGCACAACTTAGTAACCTTTCTGCAAAAAGGAGTGAAGAGTGGCAGATTGAGTGAAGATAGCCACATTTCAACACTGAGGTCATGGCATCGATTCCCATAGTGGGGGTGCCTAACATTGTGATGTGACTAACAGGGGTGGGTGGGTGTACTAACAATGGGGTGTGTGAACTAACCCATAAAAAATAAAAAGAAGAAGAAGAAGAAGAAGTAACCTTTCTGCAAAATTGTAGAATGAAGGCTAATATACCCCCGCCCATACCCGAACCTAACTGCCCAGATCCAATTATGGATATATTGATTTTCACGTGATATTTCCAAATCCTTCTATGTTTGTTGAGGAGTGGGATCCACCTATATAAGGGTAAGAGACTTCCATTCTGGTATATTTTTGGGGCAACCCAAGCATCAAGAGTCTGGATTAAAGACCAACCATCTCAGCCGAGGAACATATCAACATGTGCTAAAAAGTGAACATTATCGGCTAATCCTTACCGATCAATTTGTGGCCATCAACAATTTCTTATGTGGGTCCATGTCTATGTTGAGATTAAGTCATTAGAATTTTCTAAACCAATTATTTCCGTACATACCCGAAGATGAGTTTTTCATCCTTACTTTTGGGAAATGTCATCTAAACATGGAACCTGCATGATGCACCGGCTTGAATGTCCCAGAAAAACTCCTGATTGGATGATTCTACGCATATGATCAATCACTACTAGTATGAACCATTGCTCTGCGCTTTCCCTGACCATTTATGTGTACTCCATCAAACCAAGGGTTATTGTCTACTAATCTGGAAATTCTTCAGGCATCACCAATCCATTGTGGATCACCTTAGATCAACGGTCGGGACCCACAGGCCCTACATGCACTAACTGGCGCACCAGGACACCATTCACGCCCTGATGCATCAGACCCTTGTTACATGAATGAGAGAGAGAGAGAGAGAGAGAGAGAGAGAGAGAGAGAGAGAGAGAACGTACGGGTCAATGAGAACAACATTTGCAAGGGATTGGAGAGATTTTGCAAGGAGAGCTCCTGCAATACCCCCACCAACAACCACAACCCTCTTTTTCTGATTGCATCCTTCCATGGCCTGCCTCGCCCCTCTCCTCTAAACTGTTGCCTGGAATGAGGCATGAAACTTGAATGAGGGGTGATGGGACGCGAGTTTCCCGCAACAGAAAGCGCTGTGGGGCCCGCCTCGATGTCGGTGTGAAATTCGGGCGCGGATTAGCTGTTAACCGGGTAACAGCTTACTGGGTGTTAAGTGTTAACCTGACCGTGTGGGGCCCACCTTACCATGGTTCCTTTAGAGTTTTTAATAGTTAGGCACTCAATCAGAGAGGCGGATTGCGTCCGACCCCTGGTCGGACCTTTAAGCGTCCGACCAGATCTGTGCGAGGGCCCACCATGATGTATCGGTTTATCCACGCCGTCTACTCATTTTCTGATATCATGTTAAGGCATGGGCCCAAAAATGAGGCAGATAGAACAGTATTATGGACCACAGCAGAGACGACTCTTTAATGCAACTTGAATTTATGAGCTGCGCATTTAATGCAACCCAAGCTTATTATTTGGTGTGGTCGATTAAAGCGTTGGATCTGACTCATTGTTGGGCTCATACCTTAATATGATCTTATAAGAGGGATGGACGGCTTGGATAAACCGATACATCACAGTGGGTCCCCAAACAGTTTTGGTCAGACGCTTAAAGACACAATCCGCGTCCCTCAATCAGCACCTTTTCCAGCGGTGGGGTCCACCTTAGATTTTAATCTTGTTAATTTTTTTAACCGGGAGAAACGGATGGACCCCGCGTGGATATATAAAATATCATCAAGGTGAGCCCGTACAGTAATGGTGACACCCACTAAGCTGTTAACTGGATAGGACCTAATCCACTTCCGTGTGGGGTTGTGGCTCTTTTACTAAAAGTCTAATTTCTCGTATGCCTCATCTTTTTTGGCCTTTTGATGAGAAATTAAAAATTTGACAGTTGAAAATGCCCCTCTGACCACCCACGCCGCGTATGGAAGCCTTGTAAAGGAAGGCTTTCGAAATCTTACGAAAGAAAGGATGTGGCACACGAAATCAACGATCGTGGCCATCGGTTGACTAATATGATTCGTTTATATTATAAGTAGTAGACATCCCACCTGACAACATCTATGGATGCAGTGAATGAGTAACCCGCATCCATGGATGCAGTCACAACGGGTGACAAACAAACACCCCCACTTTCGAATGCACTTAACCCCACTCACTATGGACCCCAGCGATGGCAGTTGTACAGCTTAAATGATACCCTGAGGTCACCCATTGGTGCAGATTGACTGGAACCTAGGCATGTTAGCAAGAACCTATATGGTGGAGTACTGTATCGAATGCGCTCACGAGGCACCAATATAATATAAACTCTTATTTTGAATGCATTTACTAAGTAACTGCATCCATGGATGCAGTTACCTAGTAAACGCATCTAAATTCCATTTAAATTGCGTATGGGAACCTGCTATTTGATATGGGAACCCAGATTCCATATGGGAACCTGTTATTTGATTGAAAACTGTATAATCCAAATTTTGTCTAGTTAAAAACGGTGTAATTCAACTATTACTTGCAGCATGGCCCCCTTGGGTTTCGAATCTGTCTAAGAACTTGACCCCTGACCTATAGTAGCACCGTAAGATTGATGGCCGGGTTCGATGGCAAATAAACATTATAGTATGCCTTAGGAAGTTTTTAATGATGGATGTTCAGTCAACAATATTTTCCTGTGGTGCGGTCCACTTGAGATTTAGATTTGCCTCATTTTTTGTTAATGCTCTTAATTGAGCTCTCAAAACGGATGGGCCGCATGGATATAAAACGCATATATCATAAATGTACAACGCATACATAGAGGTGGGAACACCCTAGGGGTATTATCGTTAATAATTAATGATACTTATTTCCCTATTTGCCCTTTGGTAAAAAGGGTCCCCCACAACATTTTCACCAATCCCAATTCCAGACAATTTAGGTTTCCAGGTTTGGCTGAAATTTGCCGCCAAACACATCAGTTAAAATTGGATTCTGCTCGATTTCAAATTTTAAACTGATACCAGTTTCCAGATGCCAACCAAACATGCCCTTAGTCTGTGTTATCTTAACCGTGCGGGGCCTACCTGTGTACAGGATCCACACCATCCATATGTTTTTCATCTCATTTTACATTGCTATCACAAACCTTAAAAAAGGATACAGATCTTAGATAGAACATACCATTAGAAACAGTGATGAATAACTTTTAAAAACTTTTTATAGACCACAAAAGTTTCGGATCAAAATGATATCTGTATTGTCCCTTCATCCAAGTCTTCTGACATTATCAACATCATGAGCCCTTTGGAATTTTTAATGGTGAGGCACTCAATTACCATTGTTTTCTATGGTGTGGTCCACTTTGACAGAGAAACGGATGGACGGTGTGGATATATAATACATAATAAATAGGGTCCCGCCGTAATGGTAACACCTAATCCGCTCCCCCTGGTACTACCCCCACTCGACATAGCTTGAGACGGACGGTCATGTTGGGGTTTCTATGGGGCCACCGTTATGTAAATGTCTTATCCACACCATCCATCCATTTTGAGAGATCATTTTATGACATGAGCCCAAAAAGAAGGCAGATTGAAGGTTCATGTGGACCACACCATAGGAAGCGTCATAGGTGCAGCCTGATGCGTCCATTACTGTGGGGGGCCACCTTGATGTATTTATTCTATATCCACGCCATCCATCGGTTTTGACATATAATTTTAGGGCATGATCCAAAAAATGAAGCATATTCAATTCTCAGGTTGACCATATCATAGGAAATAGTGGTGATTGACCATTAATGGGCCACAAATTATTTGAATAAAGTTGATATTTGATTTTTCCTCCATCCAGGTTTATGTGACCTTATTAAGTGGTTGGATGGCAAATAAACATTATGGAAACATTTCAGCAGGCCCTACGAAGTTTTTAACGATAGAGCTATCAAATTTCCACTGTTCACCATAGTATGCTCCACCTGAAATTTGGATCTTCTCCGTTTTGGGGCTCATGCCCTAAAATGATCAGGGAAAATGGATATCAAGATGGGCCCATGGTAAGGATTGCACCATCTTGGGTAAGGCCGATGCTGTAGCTAATCCGCTCTGACGATTAGGGGAGGCAAGGGGTAACAGCTCCCTCAGTGAGGCCCCGACCCTGGGACCCACCACTATATCCATGCCATCCATCTATTTTTTCATAATATTTTAGTGCGTGAGGCTAAAAATTAAGCACATCCAAAACATATTATAAGGTAATCGAACGCCCACCAGTAACAAGTTCTTAAGGTCTAGTGTAATTTTTATTTGTCATCCAACCTATGTATCAAGGCACACTGGGCTAGATGAAAGGGAGAACACAAATAGCAACTTGATCCAAAACTTTTATGACCCCTGAGAAGTTTTTAATGGTGGGAATTCACTACTATGTGGTCTACCTGAGATCTGCATTTATTCTTGAGGCTATCCTAAAAAATGATATCGAAAAATGGATGGTCGGGCATTGAGGTGAGCCCCACAGTGAAGGCCTCACTCACTCAGTCGTGGGTGCTGCTTCGGTGGATACCTGTATCCACTGAGGTGGGTGGATCCCTTACTGTGGGGCCCATCTTGATATATTAAACTTACATCCACACGGTCCATCCGTTTTAACAGATAATTTTATGGTATGATCATAAAAATGAAGCAGACTCAAATACCAAATAAACCACACCACCCAAAACAGTGGTGATTGATCGTTAAAAACTTCCCATGGGCTACAAAAGTTTTTTTTATTCATAAATGTGCGGTTCCTTCATCCAGATATATGTGACCAGGTTGGATAGCAAACAACCATTATAGAGCCCCTAAGAAGTTTTTAATGGTGGGTATCCAATCACACCTATTTCCCATGGTGTGGTCCGCCTAAGATTTGGATCTTCTTTCTTTTTTAGGGTCATGCTCTCAAACTGTCAAAATGGATGACGTCATGGATGTAAGGCACGTACTGTTATTGCATTTTTCTCTGGCATACTAGTGCATTTGCTTGTCAATTACGTAGGTCAGTGAGTTTAAGTGTCGGTTGAGCTTAAAGAAGATGAAGACCGAAGACTCGAGTGAACGTGTTGCATCAAGGAAAAAAACAAGTAAAATAGATGCTTTGATGAGCCTTGAACCTTGAACCTAAATCAAAACTGAACCTCTATGATTTGACCTAATAGGCATACTTTTAGTCATCTTAGATTGGCCTTAGGTGTCCCAAAAAACCACCAAAAGGCCTTAAAGGTTGTATGAGCTGCTGGAAACAACACAAACCAATCAGCATAACTCATAGCCTGTCAACCGGTCTTAAACCCTGGCCAACCGGTTGTCAAAAGCCGCAGAAGGGACAACAATGAAAACCAGTCCAAGGCCATTTTCAGACTAGTCGTCCAACCGGTCAGCAGAAGCAAAAAATAGGACAACAACTTTAAACCAGTCCCATGCCATTTTCAAACCAGTCGTGGCTCAACAACCGACCGGTCGCAGTTGAGTGTCGACCGGCCGTGAACTAGCCGTTTTTAGTCATTTTATATCCGTTTGAGTTTTCTTTATAAAAAGGTCAAGCTCGGTTTATAGTCTCAAGAGAGAAAATTTAGTGTATTAAAAGTCACCCTCATTGCATATACAATCAAGCTCTAATCCTAAGCATTTAAAGTCATCTTTCTCGTGTTTAATCACAAGACGGAGCATTCAAAAGCTCATATGAATATGGACTTGTTCTCTCTTGATCTCTATATATTTTAGACACCTTAACTAGTTGTTATCCAACTATGTAGCTGAATATTCTCTCAAGTGTCACGCCCCAAATTCGGTTCTCGACCTCCATTCACTGTAACCCGAATTCAGAGGTGGCAGCCTCCGTAGTACCCCGATCCGAATCCTAACCCCACACGCCAGGTTCTGATCCTGGGATACCACAAGGAGGATTTTAGGGTCTGAAATTTTTTTTGAAACATGAGCATCACCATGTGAGTACCATCAAAGACAAACACAATATTTCCACTAAGTCATTTCGTTTACATACAGTACTGAAAGGTAAATACACAATGTGTAAATATAAAAACTGTGCACAATCCGGCACCTCCTGCTACTACACTCCCAACTCCAACTCAACGTTGCTGATGCACTCTGGTATAACCTACAGCGTAACAAACGCGCATAAGCTTCGAACGAAGCTTTGTGAGTGCGTATGTGCATGCGCAATGCGTATGGCAAGCATGATAAATATTAGAGTAAGCAGTAAAGCATGATGAGAAATCTAAACCAAAACTTAGCCTAATTAGGCTACACGATCATGTGATATGAATAACCAGTCTACCACGGTTATGCAAGCATGCAATACATATAACTAGCCTACCATGGCGACGTAAGCGTGCAATACAGGTAACCAGCCTACCAAGGCTATATACTCATACTATGCAATGACCTACATGGCCTAATGTCATATATAATGATCCAATGCATGTATGCAAATCACCACCTCTCAGTACAGTGGTCCAGATACGAACAGTCATAACGCGATCGCCTAAGCAATGCAGGACTCGAAACTGGTAGCTCGCCCAGGCTTACAGCCCTGCCCACATCACACCCGCCCACGTTAGGACCATCCAATACCATACGGTGATACCAATACCATATCTGAAACGGAACATCACTGGAGTCTCACAGACCTCACTACTCACCAGTAGAATGCCAAAGCCTATCTGGTGCAATAGCGGACCTACTCACAGCTGGTCAAACTCAACCCACTTTGCCAACACTCTCCCGGCAGGTTAGGTCAGACCTCCTTCCAAACTGACCACGTGCAGTGGCAAACACCGCCGTTTGATATTCGGCATACTGGTGTATGATTAAACTACCCGGTCCTTGAATGGAGCACCCACCTTGGTACCAACGGGATCAGGGACTTTCACCCAGGGACATCTTTGGCATCCAGTTTAAAGATCACATACTTCCGGTGTTCTGCAAACCACGATGGAGCTGTGGTTGCAACGTAGTAACCATGCTATGTGCGGTACAAGCAAACGGTGTGAAATGCAACCATGCATACAAATGTGGGACGACATGCCCGTGCAAGTCTCCAAAGAGCACCATAAAACTATAGGGTCTCAAATATAATGTCACCGTCAATTGGTAATGAACTGCACGACAATCGCGGCCGCTATGGCCGGTTAATACAAGACAATCAGATGAGCCAAGCATTCATGATGCATGAGCCAAGCATACAGTATAAGTGCCAACAAGTAGTCAATCTACCACGATGGCTATAAATCAATCTAGTCCAACCTATTTGAGACATGATTAAGATGAGGGGACACATATGAATGATCGAGTCATAGTGCGGGATGTCGCTAGCTAGGGAATCTCGCACCAAGGGCTACAAGGTATGCTAAGTTATCTATACCATACAGTGTAAGCCAGGATGATAGACTCCTATCCTCGAACAGTCCCATACCTATCGGAGAGGTTTGCAACGGAGAGCACGTGAATTACACTTGCGCGACTACATCTCGAATGCTTTATGAATGCGTTTATGCCCCAGCAGTCCTTAACTAACAATGGTGATTCAGGATGCATACTCATTACACATGCATGGTGGTCGTCAAAGCATATAGTATATAGATCGCATAAGGATATTCCAAACAACACTGCGTGTGGCAACAGATATACTAAAACAGCATAAAAAGATAATTCACTTATAACACAAGCAAACATAAAGAGATAGGACCCGAGATGGATGGTATACAACAACATAGATGGTCCAACAATTGAACGGTGTGGATATAACACGTACAACACTCAGATAACCCAAATGGAAAGAAAATGATTGAATACACTACCGACACATCAAAGGTAGAACCTACTTGAGCGGCAAGAGTAGAATACCCAAAATTATGCCGAGACCCATAATCATGTAGTACAGTTGAGATAAACACAATAATGGTCCGTAAAAGGAATGTCATAGAACGGGTTGCAAGATAGACATGTCATGACAGAGAATCATACATGGTAGGGTAATCTGAGATAGATGGTCAATACGATGAGGTCCAAAAAGGGACGACAGGTCTAACCTCATACTGTAAGATAAGCTCCATATAATGGATGGCCTAGATGACATACTAACGTCGAGGATGAGCCCCACACTCGTCCTAAAGGTAAACGAACGGTGTGGATGGGATATACACGATATGATGGTCTTTAATAGTTGGGTACAAGGGTAGAATGGGTGAGTCATATGAGTATACAATAAGCTGAGTTACCAGGATCAATCAACATGGTGAGTCAATAAGGTAGGTTGACAAGGCGGGTCAACATGGTAAGCTAACAAAGTGAATTGACAAGACAGTTCAACAGGGCGGGTTTAAGAAAGTAGCCATGTGACTTGAATCAAGCGAACTTTAGGGATTCCCATGCATCCAGATCTATATGACCTTTCAATAAGGGTTTACACAACTAATCATCAAGGAGGATCCACGGGATGGACAACATGGTCATTCGAACACGCACACTAAGGTGGTCCCAAAGCCATCCTGTACATAACATGCTAGGGTTCATTCATTTGGATGGTTTGGATCAAGCACAAAATTAAGGCGGTCCTAATCGATGGGCAACATACATATCGCACCATAGTGGCCAATGGCTGACGTGGATAAAACACATGCATAACAAGGTGGACCCGTGGTTGGGGATAACCGCACAAAGGAGTGGGGAAGCCACATACATCAATGGGCCTCAACAGTTTGGGATCAACTCTATATTTGTGCTTTCCCACTAATCAAGTGAGATGGCAACCAAACACCATGGTGGGGCCCACACACCACACGTGTGGAACCCACCCATGGCTGGGTGACTTATGAACAGGAAGAATGGCAAATAAACATAACAGATGGGTCCTGTAAAGTTTCCAATGGTAGGCGTTCAACCACCCTTATTTTCTACATGTGGCCCACCTAAAACTGGGCCCCACGCCCCTGCCAAGGTGGACAACAATGTATACAACATATCTATCAAGGTGGGAGCCCAAGATGGGCCCCATGGCCTTTGGTTGGATGGAAAAATAAACAACATAGTAGCCTTAAGAGGAGTTTCAATGGTGGGCATCAATGGCTACTGTTTCCTACGGTGTGGTCCACTTGAGGTTTGTATTTACCTCATTATGCTGGCCCACGGCCCTAAAATAATATGGAAAAATAGATGGTCGGCATAGATAAAATAGATGCATTGTAGTGGGACCCATAGGGTGGGCCACCTGCTGGGCAGCGTGCCAAAGCACGCTGCTTGGAGCGTGGCACCCAAATGGGCCCCAAGAGTTTTGAATCAAACTGATATTTTTTTTTCCCATTCATCCAGACCTGTGCCTCAGGTCTGGATGGCAAATGGCATCATGGTGAGCCTTTAAGAAGGCTACAACGGTGGACATCATTGTCCCACTGTTTTCTATGGTGTGGTCCACCCGAGATCTAGATCTACTTCATTTTTGGTGTTCAGCCCTAAAATGGGCTGGCGAAACAGACGGACGGTGTGGATTAAATTCATACATCAAGGTGGGTCCCACAAGTGGGCCCCAATGTTAACGCCCAAAAGGGTTAGGCGCTGCTGGGCAGCGTGCCAAACCCTTCTCTCTCTCTCTCTCTCTCTCTCTATATATATATATATATATATATATATATATATATATATATATATATATATATAATTATTATTATTATTATCTAAGTTGTGGGGCCCATTCATGGATGATCCAATCCATCCATCTGATTGTCCACCACAAGATGGGCCCAAAAGAAAAAAGGGAAAATGAAAGGTAATTAAGAAAATGGAGAGTTTGTGTCCCCCTTGCACTCACAATGATGGTTGGACGGTTGGATGAGGTTGGATTGACAATCGGACGATCCGGACGGTGATTGGGGTCCTTCAAGCTTTGATCTCCTCCTTCAATTCCTCTGATCTCTCTTTTCTCTCTTCTAATCTCACTCAAGCCTCTCTCCAAATCCTCTCAAATCTCTCAAATCTCTTCCTCTTTCTCTCTCCTCTCTTGCAAATGGGAAAAATAAGAAGCTAAACGTATGAAGCCTTATTGTAGAGAAATTAGGATATGAAGGGAATTTTAATAAATGAGGGGGTGGGACGGTATGGGAGGTATGGCTTGAGTTGACTTTGGAGGTGAGAGAGGGATGGGGTGGGTATGGTGTGTGTAGACTAGGGTGGTGAGAGGGGTATGGGTGAGGGTGATGGTGATTGATTTGATTAATTTGACATATTCTTCAGATTTGTGCAAGTGGGGCCCACGCCACACGCGCATTGCGCGGCCCACCTCGGATTGTGCAAATGATCGCAACTTTCACACCGAGTATCGCATTGAGGCGTGCCGCGCGGCGTTGGAGTCGTGGTGCCCACGCGGTCGCAAGGGTACAAGTCTTGGGTCATTGCGGTACTAAATCAGGGTCGTGATAAGAGATCGTTGATCTGGTCAATCCTGGACGTACCCGGCAAATGAAACTAAATGTACGGTCGGTTAACTGGGGTACGGGTCTTACATCAAGTGCAAGAGATCACAAGTAATAAACTCAGTGAGTCCGATGTTGAATTCACAGGGAGCAAAAATAGAAGTGCGTAAGAATCACTCTCAAATCAAGAAAATAGAATAGAAATTCTAAAAGAATTGATTAATCTAACTAATGGATGGGTTGGATTGGATCAATGTTTAAATGAGTTCAATCAATAGAAATCAAAGCACCAAGGCATCAAAGGTCAACATGTGTCTCATGCTTCATTAATGTGTATGATAAAGTATTACTCAAATAGAATGGATCACTATGGTCTATCTAATCGGAAGATATTGCAATTAGAAAAAAAAAATCACGTAATAAATCATTAGATTAGAGATCCATCCCATCATGCATCATTAAGTTCATATTCTTAAGCATTAGGGATTATAAGCATTAGAGATCCTTGAGATCGCTAATCAAATAATGTGACAGGTTAAAAATATCTCCAATCTAGGTTTTCATAAATCAAATATATGATTAAACAATACACATGCAAAGAGTTTACATGAGAATTAAAAACCCTAGATTAGTTCCATGAAATTCATACAAAATGAATTTATCTCATAATTCAGCACATAAATCCATCACACACATTAACTCAACAATCTACACATGTTTTCCTTCTAGCCAAGGTTAGAAGAGTTTAGAACATAAACATAATTAAAGAAAAAAAAAACCAAAAGAAGAAGAAGACATAATTAAACTAAAAAAATCAATTTAAAACTAACTAACTTACGAGTTCTTAAATTGAATCCAAGCAAACTTCAATGTAAATCTATAAATCTTCAATAGAAAGAGAAAAAGAGGTAGAGAGAGAGGAGAGCTTGTTCTCTTCAAAATCGGATTGAAAAAGGTGCCCTAAAACTCTTCACAACTATCTATTTATAGTTAAATTCGGATTCAAATAACAGTACTGATTTTGCTACACTTCGTGTGACTAAACTAGCGATCGAATTGCTCTGAAATTTTACATGGGGCTTCATCATCAAGCGAACCTCATAATGAATGGATTAGATTATCAATATCACATCTAAAGTGGGCCCCACGATCAGATCAGCGGACACCTCCTAGATTTGCAGTTTTAATACCTTCTGAACCAGTTATTCTTGCATCCTTCACTCTGGTGTATACAAAAATCGAAAGTGTCTCAAAATTGATACCTTGGTAGAAATATATCCCCTCTACATGATAGAGGGTTTGAATTGACTTAAATCATTCCAGAGTTGTGGTGCACATACCTCGCAATTTGGACCGTTTTCTGATTCGCACAGGCCAAACATTCCAAAATACTTTGAATCGTTTTCGATGCTGCAATCAATCTACACATCCGATTGACCTAATTTCAGTTTAATTTTATAGAAAATTTGATTCTGTATCAGATGGACGGCTTTGATTCTTCATTTGAGCACTGATGGACCATGGGGCTGAATTCCAAAGCTAAGTCGGTGTTGAATGGATAGTTTGTATTTATCGGGCACTGTAATCAATCCAGAACTCCGATCGGTGTGAAACTAGTGCCATTTGTTAGATAATTTGGCGATCTTCAAAGTGTATGGAGGGTTTCTAAACTTGCATAAAAAAAAGTGGTCCAAAAGTGGGACACATAGTAGATAGCGTGCGCTGCCCATTCGAAATTGAAAATCACATGTAATACACATAACCTTCAATCCATTTATCCAAGCCGTCTAACCTCAATCCAATCTTATAAGAAGTGTCTTTAGCCATTCTCTCATCATCCTAAACCTTCCTAGACACAAGTGGCTCACCAACAACCTGTAAAACATGAAAAATCACTATATAAGCATAGTTTACAAGTTATAGAGCGATCCAACCATTGAATAAGTTTCCTACAATAAATCTAAGTATTTTGCTTGATTTCTAGCCTAGTGATGATCGGAATGGGGCCTAAATATGTAATATTTATGGTCACATCACACCCCCCAACAGCTTTTTGCTAGTTCTCGAGCAAAATATGCGATGCAACACTGAAAAATGGATAAAAAACATGTAATTTGTAAAGCCAAGGTTCAATGTAAACATGTGATTTTCATAACATCTTATTCATCAATTTAAGTCAATTGATGTGTTAGAATCTTTTTCTCCTAATCCATTACAATCATGAGTTAAGAAAACTAATTAAAGTTTAGAATGAACCTAGTCTCATGTGCACGCGTGCACAATGAACCTAGACTAACCAAATCAATCAACTAAGCTCATCAACCCTCATGAATCAATCCAATCCTCCTATGACTATGAAATCCCCTAATTTCTTAAGTCACCCTTTCACTTTATTTTCTTTCACTCGCTCACTCATTACTTCTTCACATATTTATCATCATTTTTCTCATTTTATTTCATGGACCGCCCTTAGTTGAAGAATCCAAAAGGCTCACTTCTTTTAAGGTGTCGATAATGTAATGGTAACGACATGAATATGTAGGTATCCCGCCCCAGATTACTTTCACGACTATTACGGTCTTATTCAATAAATTTTTTTAAAATTTTTTTTCCAGATATTCTCTCACAACACTCACTCATTCAAAGTTAGGGGTTCGTTGGTCCGGTTCAATCATAGCCTAGATATCAAGTAGATCATCAATTAAGTCTCAAAACCTAGTGTACCAACTTAGTTAGCTAGTGTGTAAGGTGATCATGTACATTTAACTAATTACACTCTAATCTAGTGATAAGATAATTAAACTCAAGGTTATAACTTTTTGGATTTAAAAACTCTAAACACTAATGACTTAAAATAAATCCAAGTTTATTATAAAAAACCACATAGAAACATGAATACGAAGCTAGACAAATTATAAAAATTTTGAAAACTTTTTCCATATATGCATGAAACTAATGCAATGCATGAAATTACTCATATAATGTAACTAAACATGAAAGTAGAATGCAATTCTCACCCTCCAACCTAAATGTTACATTATCCTCAATGTAATGATGTGCATGCAATGCAACGTGAGAAACAATATAAATTCAAGTAGAGAAGAGAGAATACACCTTGCATATAGAATGAAGATCCAATGAGAGCGATGACACTACAAAAACTAAACACGGGCAAACAAAAAAAAATGCAACTCAAGCAAACTAGATGCCTTAATCCTAAACTAGCCTAGACCTAAACCTACCTCAATGGTAATCAACCATCATAATGTGGCTCATGAAGAGGGATGAACTCCTCTTCCATATGGAATTTCTCTACGTACGGTTTCAACCTATGACCATTTACTTTGAAAACATTGTCATTATGTACACTTTCCATCTCAATGGCCCAATGTGGAAAAAATTTCTTAACAATGAATGGGCCGGTCCATCTAGTTCTCAATTTACCCAGAAACAAATGAAGTCTAGAGTTGTATAGGAGAACCTTTTGATTGGGCTCAAAGTGTTTTCTAAGAATATGCCTATCATAGAATACTTTGGTCATTTCCTTGTAAATCCTTGAGTTCTCATATGCATCTCTACGTAGCTCCTCCAACTCATTAAGCTTAAGTTTTCTCTTCTCACTTGCCTCATCAATGTTAAAGTTGTAACGCCCCTAAAATTCGACACTCGAGTATATAATTCAAATTTCGAAATCAAGGGTGTTATGAATGAATCCTTCACAATCACAACTGAAACTTTTATCCTTTCCATTCACAAGGTACCAAATATATGGAATAAAAATAAACCAACTTTGAAAATTAACTAAAATCAACGAGTCTATGAAATTGTTCCCAACTGTCTAAACTAATGGCCGTCTAATGGACCTTATTACATCAATGCTTTCAAACCAAAAATCAAATAACTAATTCAAATAAAATCTTCTAGAGTATTTCCTCATCTGGAACCGCTTCTTCAAAGTCCTCTAAATCATC
>PVNU02001134.1:0-11648 GCA_003013855.2 Liriodendron chinense
TTATGAATGAAGCATGATTATCATGATGTCATGTATGTTATGATATGTGTAAGAGCACAAACGTCTAGGAACTCGTTGCCACTGAACATTAGGAACCTGTCGCAAATCAACCATGCTCACCTAACCGGTACAACGAGGCGGCAAATCAACCATGCACGCCAGTGGGCAAATCAACCATGCACCACTGATCCAACCGAGCAAATCAACCATGCTCAATAAGTGAAACGACCAGAACTCGCTGCCACTGAACATTAGGAACCTGTCGCAAATCAACCATGCTCACCTAACCGGTACAGCGAGGCGGCAAATCAACCATGCACGCCAGGAGTCAAATCAACCATGCTCCTGTTCTGTCGCAGTGTATAAATGTATGCACATGTATGTATTTATGGAAGCAGTCATCAAGCATACAATGCATCTCGAATTCAAATCCAATCACACTATGCATGATTAATCTTTATTCAAATAATTCATCATCTAAGTGTTTTAGTTTATCGTAAATCAAGAGAGTTGAGGAGGACGTACGTCAGTAAGGTTTTGTACCAACATCACTGTCTTGGTGCTTCTAAATTACGTTTTATCTAGAATCTAGACTTGTGCAACTAGGAGGGAACGATTGGAACTTAAGAACGCAAATAAGATATGAATCCATTAGTTACGACCTGATATGTATGGCGAAAAGAAATAATAATAACTCACATCTAAGACTTAATTAAGAAAGGAAAAGAAGAAAACAGATTCCCTACCTAGAATTGTATTACGAACGGATAAGGAAGACAAAACTTCGAATGAAACAAGAAGCAACTCAAGAAAAATCAACAAGAATAACCCAAGATGAATCACTCACAGTTTGATGATTCCAAAGCTCCAAACAAGTCCCAACTCGAATCTGAGTTGAATCAGCGAGTCGACTCGGTGTAGAGAGGAAGTCTTTTCTTCTTTCTTTTTCTTTCTTCTTTCTTTTTCTTTCTTCTATCTTTCTCCTCTCTCTTCTTTCTTCTTTCTTCTTCCTTTCCTTCTCTCCTTTCTTTCTCCTTCTCTTTTTCTTCTTCTTTCTTCTTTTCCTTCTTTTTTTTTTTTTTTCTTCTTCTCCTTCTTCCTTTCTCTTTCTTCTTTTTTTTTCTTTTCTTTCTTTCTTCTTCATTCTTTCTCTTTCTTCTTCTTCTTCTTCTTCTTTCTTTCTATTCTTCTTCTTTGTTGTGACTGGGACGCTGTCCCCACAGTTACAGCAGCCCCACACGCTACCTCTCTCTCCCTCTCTCTCATCGCTTCTCTCTCTCTCTCTCTCTCTCTCTATCTCTCTCTCGTTTCTCTCTCTCTCTTTCTCTCTCTCTCTCTCTAACAGCACCTTTCTCTCTCTCTAGAGTTTTCGGAATCAGGAAACCAAGACTGAGGGGTTTTTATAGCCTACCGAGGTTGGGTAGCTCATACGTAGGAAAGAGTTTCAGTTTGAGTTTCAGTTTGAGTTGGAGTAGAAAACAACCGAGTTCCGAAGGTTCTTTGCACAAGTAACCCATTGGAAACCTAAGTGGGGTCCACACGAAGATTTGGAAGAGGTTTGGACTGATCATGCGAAGTGGATCAGCGGATCTTACGCGAATCACAATCTGTCGGTCTTGGAAGGATGGGTTGGAGTGGGCCACGCAAACGTCGAAAGGCTACAAGATTTAAATGAACCGACTACGACTGGGGTGCTAATCTGATGGGTGTCTTGGATCAGTTACATGGGGCCCAGACAGTGGATGGTGTGGGGCCCACGGTCGTCGCTCAACGGTTGGAGGTTTCCGAATCCAAGTTGGATTCGATTTCTGTTTCTCGCAGGCTAAGCCACTTATGATCGTTGAAAAGATAGGTGGGATCCACACGACCCTATTACAATTGATCTTGAACGTCCATGCATTGCAAAGACCCGGATCTTGGGAATCTAAGTTCGTATTGGTTGAAAACGGTGGTTCGACGTACGTTGAATAAGCCACGTTGGATAGAAATTCTTCACACAAAGGGTCACACGTTTGGGAGGAGTTGAATGGACGGTGTGGATCGAACTATGGGGCCCACCCTTCTGATCCAATGGAGTCCCTCCATCAACAGCGGGCGGACGCTGTAACAGCGTCCGCTGAAAATGTCGTGAGAAGAAGATGCTTTAAAAAAGGTAACTTTACGTGCGGCGCACGTAAACAGAAATTTCGTGCTCCACTTTCATGTGGGGCCCACTTGCAATAGTTAGAGGTCATTACCTCCGTTCAAATGGTGGATAACAAGAATTTAGTCGCCCATGAGAAAAATGAGGCAGATCTAAGTTAAGGCGGCCCACTTATGGCCCATTTTCTGATTTGGACATTTGTAGAATGATCGGAGGGTTGAAATTTGACGTGTATGGTTAGATCGTGTCCTAAAACTAGTATATAGAGTTTCGTGTGAAAATGATGTTCAAAAATCATAAAACTTAAAAAGGTGGTATAACTTAAGTTTAACTAATGGCATTTTCGTAATTATCATAAATTTACGAGTTTTGTAAAATCTATCACTTCCATGTTGTTCTAGGGTTTATTCTAAGCAACTTTAACAAAGAGACCATATAGTAATTCCCTACGGATGATTTATTATTAATTTATCAATATTTCAATTTATTTAAATTATTAAATAATTAACTAAATTATAATTTAAATTATTCTAAAACCCTAGGGTGTTACAAACGCACCCGAGCAGGTTCATAGGGCCAAGTAATCACTGGTCTAAGCTATGCCTTGTGACGGACACAACGTACGGGTCATATTTATGGACAGACATGTATACAGGATGATGTACGGCGGTTTACATTGATCGCGTAATTCGAAATCGGAGTGGATGGTTAAATCTTCCGGTCTAGCCACGATAGGTCATCTTAAGGGTCAGTTTATTGATTTAGCTAAGTATACTGAGTTTTCAAATGCTTTAAAAAGTGTTAGAAATCGTATAAAAGTATATACGTGTGTGAACAACACAGCCTAGAATTTAAATTTTTCACGTGTGAACATGCACTCGTGTACTTACTCGTGCGTCCAAATTTTCGGGGTATTACATTCTACCACCCTTACACAGAATTTCGTCCTCGAAATTCAAGCAAACCCACTAAGCTAAGAGACGAATACTACAGTGTGTCTATGCCCTACAAGTCATGGGTTTATCTGCTCACAAGTGTGTGTAATGACCTATATGACTTTGGGTTCTTACAATCTACCCCCCTTATGAGAATCTCGTCCTCGAGATTCAACCATAACCGCAACCAATCTATCACCATGCACTCTGATGTGCCTAAGCTAACGCTATAACGAAGAGAAGAAATTCAACAATAACATCCCAACAAAAGCAATGTCACAACCAAGACAATCAATCATAGTACAAACAATGAAACAAGGAAAACAAACAGTCCAAATAAAAGAAACATCACAGACAAAACCTACAGACACCCTAACCTCAACATTACAGACTTAATCCTACAACCAACGTCACTAGCAAGGCGAAGATTACAGTGCAAACAACGTCCTTAGGTAGGGATAAACAATTAGATAACCTTACCACCAAAACAACCTCCAGTAAAGGTAAACGTCACGTTCAAACAACATCCACAAGTAGAGGCAAGCATTTGATAACTTTTCAAATAAAAAACATTAAGTAGAACAACTATAAAATCGTACATAGCGCACCCATTCCTGTGTGTCTACAAGCTATCCTATTTTCAGGTTCTCTACAACCATTTCCTATGTTCAACTATGGACCCTACTCGAATTTCATTAAATTACATAGGATAAAATGAAATTTCAGTTCTCTAAGCTTCGAACCTAAGATCTAGTGTAAACTATACCTAAGATCCTCCATGGAATCTAAAACCTAGGCTCCGACACCCTAAATGGTCTTTCATGTCTAACTCAAATATAACCATCGTCAATTAAACAACCATCTTAGTTCATAAAGAGGTCATAGCGGAAACTTTACTAGTGATCATAACCCTAAATCCAAGTTCAGTACTAGGTGCTAGCCCTAACCCTAGGCACTTTGGAATTCTCGAAATCTCTCTCTGATACCAAACTGTCACGCCCTGAAATTCGGAACCCGAGTACAATAACCCAAAGCCCGAGTTCCAGGGTGTGAATTGAAAATTCGAGCGTAGATTCCATGAGATTCCATTCCACACATCGCTTTACTAAAATAAATCCCAAATATAAAATTTCTTTCCCACTGATATCTTATTACATTGAATTTTTCAAGATAAAATAAATCAACTACAGCTGGCGTTTGGGTAACACGTGATCATCTGAATACTCTGCACTGTCAACGTCTTTCCCTTCCTGAAAACCTGCAAGAACTGTGGTGATTTTGGTGAGCTAAAAGCCCAGTGAGGTCATTTCCATCACAAGTAATATTCCAGTTGATAAGATGTTAGATGTGAAATACCAATAGCTAGAATCATACGAATATACAAGGATATGGTGATGATTTACACATTTTATGTCTTATTATGAATAAGCATGATTACATGATGTCATGTATTTATGATAGTGGTAAGAGCACAAACGTCTAGGAACTCGTTGCCACTGAACATTAGGACCTGTCGCAAATCACCATGCTCACCTAACCGGTACAACGAGGCGGCAAATCAACCATGCACGCCAGTGGGCAAATCAACCATGCACCACTGATCCAACCGAGCAAATCAACCATGCTCAATAAGTGAAACGACCAGAACTCGCTGCCACTGAACATTAGGAACCTGTCGCAAATCAACCATGCTCACCTAACCGGTACAGCGAGGCGGCAAATCAACCATGCACGCCAGGAGTGCAAAATCAACCATGCTCCTGGTTCTGTCGGCAGTGTATAAATGTATGCACATGTATGTATTTATGGAAGCATCCATCAAGCATACAATGCATGCTCGAATTCAAATCCAATCACTACTATGCATGATTAATCTTTATTCAAATAATTCATCATCTAAGTGTTTTAGTTTATCGTAAATCAAGAGAGTTGAGGAGGACGTACGTCAGTAAGGGTGTTTGTACCAACATCACTGTCTTGGTGCTTTAAATTACGTTTATATCTAGAATCTAGACTTGTGCAACTAGGAGGGAACGATTGGAACTTAAGAACGCAAATAAGATATGAATCCATTAGTTACGACCTGATATGTATGGCGAAAAGAAATATAATACTCACATCTAAGACTTAATTAAGAAAGGAAAAGAAGAAAACAGATTCCCTACCTAGAATTGTATTACGAACGATAAGGAAGACAAAACTTCGAATGAAACAAGAAGCAACTCAAGAAAAAATCAACAAGAATAACCCAAGATGAATCACTCACAGTTTGATGATTCCAAAGCTCCAAACAAGTCCCAACTCGAATCTGAGTTGAATCAGCGAGTCGACTCGTTGTAGAGAGGAGTCTTTTCTTCTTTCTTTTTCTTTCTTCTTTCTTTTTCTTTCTTCTATCTTCTCCTTCCTTCTTTCTTCTTTCTTCTTCCTTTCCTTCTCTCCTTTCTTTCTCCTTCTCTTTTTCTTCTTCTTTCTTCTTTTCCTTCTTTTTTTTTTTTTTTTTTTTTTTTTCTTCTTCTTTCTCTTCTCTTTCTCTTTCTTTCTTCTTTTCTTTCTTTTCTTTCTTTCTTTCTTCTTCTTTCCTTTCTTCTTCTTCTTCTTCTTCTTTTCTTTCTATTCTTCTTCTTTGTTGTGACTGGGACGCTGTCCCCACAGTTACAGCAGCCCCACACGCTACCTCTCTCTCCCTCTCCTCATCGCTTCTCTCTCTCTCTCTCTCTCTCTCTCTCTCTATCTCTCTCTCGTTTCTCTCTCTCTCTTTCTCCTCTCTCTCTCTCTAACAGCACCTTTCTCCTCTCTAGAGTTTTCGGAATCAGGAAACCAAGACTGAGGGGTTTTTATAGCCTACCGAGGTTGGGTAGCTCATACGTAGGAAAGAGTTTCAGTTTGAGTTTCAGTTTGAGTTGGAGTAGAAAACAACCGAGTTCCGAAGGTTCTTTGCACAAGTAACCCATTGGAAACCTAAGTGGGGTCCACACGAAGATTTGGAAGAGGTTTGGACTGATCATGCGAAGTGGATCAGCGGATCTTACGCGAATCACAATCTGTCGGTCTTGGAAGGATGGGTTGGAGTGGGCCACGCAAACGTCGAAAGGCTACAAGATTTAAATGAACCGACTACGACTGGGGTGCTAATCTGATGGGTGTCTTGGATCAGTTACATGGGGCCCAGACAGTGGATGGTGTGGGGCCCACGGTCGTCGCTCAACGGTTGGAGGTTTCCGAATCCAAGTTGGATTCGATTTCTGTTTCTCGCAGGCTAAGCCACTTATGATCGTTGAAAAGATAGGTGGGATCCACACGACCCTATTACAATTGATCTTGAACGTCCATGCATTGCAAAGACCCGGATCTTGGGAATCTAAGTTCGTATTGGTTGAAAACGGTGGTTCGACGTACGTTGAATAAGCCACGTTGGATAGAAATTCTTCACACAAAGGGTCACACGTTTGGGAGGAGTTGAATGGACGGTGTGGATCGAACTATGGGGCCCACCCTTCTGATCCAATGGAGTCCCTCCATCAACAGCGGGCGGACGCTGTAACAGCGTCCGCTGAAAATGTCGTGAGAAGAAGATGCTTTAAAAAAGGTAACTTTACGTGCGGCGCACGTAAACAGAAATTTCGTGCTCCACTTTCATGTGGGGCCCACTTGCAATAGTTAGAGGTCATTACCTCCGTTCAAATGGTGGATAACAAGAATTTAGTCGCCCATGAGAAAAATGAGGCAGATCTAAGTTAAGGCGGCCCACTTATGGCCCATTTTCTGATTTGGACATTTGTAGAATGATCGGAGGGTTGAAATTTGACGTGTATGGTTAGATCGTGTCCTAAAACTAGTATATAGAGTTTCGTGTGAAAATGATGTTCAAAAATCATAAAACTTAAAAAGGTGGTATAACTTAAGTTTAACTAATGGCATTTTCGTAATTATCATAAATTTACGAGTTTTGTAAAATCTATCACTTCCATGTTGTTCTAGGGTTTATTCTAAGCAACTTTAACAAAGAGACCATATAGTAATTCCCTACGGATGATTTATTATTAATTTATCAATATTTCAATTTATTTAAATTATTAAATAATTAACTAAATTATAATTTAAATTATTCTAAAACCCTAGGGTGTTACAAACGCACCCGAGCAGGTTCATAGGGCCAAGTAATCACTGGTCTAAGCTATGCCTTGTGACGGACACAACGTACGGGTCATATTTATGGACAGACATGTATACAGGATGATGTACGGCGGTTTACATTGATCGCGTAATTCGAAATCGGAGTGGATGGTTAAATCTTCCGGTCTAGCCACGATAGGTCATCTTAAGGGTCAGTTTATTGATTTAGCTAAGTATACTGAGTTTTCAAATGCTTTAAAAAGTGTTAGAAATCGTATAAAAGTATATACGTGTGTGAACAACACAGCCTAGAATTTAAATTTTTCACGTGTGAACATGCACTCGTGTACTTACTCTGTGCGTCCAAATTTTCGGGGTATTACATTCTACCACCCTTACACAGAATTTCGTCCTCGAAATTCAAGCAAACCCACTAAGCTAAGAGACGAATACTACAGTGTGTCTATGCCCTACAAGTCATGGGTTTATCTGCTCACAAGTGTGTGTAATGACCTATATGACTTTGGGTTCTTACAATCTACCCCCCTTATGAGAATCTCGTCCTCGAGATTCAACCATAACCGCAACCAATCTATCACCATGCACTCTGATGTGCCTAAGCTAACGCTATAACGAAGAGAAGAAATTCAACAATAACATCCCAACAAAAGCAATGTCACAACCAAGACAATCAATCATAGTACAAACAATGAAACAAGGAAAACAAACAGTCCAAATAAAAGAAACATCACAGACAAAACCTACAGACACCCTAACCTCAACATTACAGACTTAATCCTACAACCAACGTCACTAGCAAGGCGAAGATTACAGTGCAAACAACGTCCTTAGGTAGGGATAAACAATTAGATAACCTTACCACCAAAACAACCTCCAGTAAAGGTAAACGTCACGTTCAAACAACATCCACAAGTAGAGGCAAGCATTTGATAACTTTTCAAATAAAACAAACATTAAGTAGAACAACTATAAAATCGTACATAGCGCACCCATTCCTGTGTGTCTACAAGCTATCCTATTTTCAGGTTCTCTACAACCATTTCCTATGTTCAACTATGGACCCTACTCGAATTTCATTAAATTACATAGGATAAAATGAAATTTCAGTTCTCTAAGCTTCGAACCTAAGATCTAGTGTAAACTATACCTAAGATCCTCCATGGAATCTAAAACCTAGGCTCCGACACCCTAAATGGTCTTTCATGTCTAACTCAAATATAACCATCGTCAATTAAACAACCATCTTAGTTCATAAAGAGGTCATAGCGGAAACTTTACTAGTGATCATAACCCTAAATCCAAGTTCAGTACTAGGTGCTAGCCCTAACCCTAGGCACTTTGGAATTCTCGAAATCTCTCTCTGATACCAACTGTCACGCCCTGAAATTCGGAACCCGAGTACAATAACCCAAAGCCCGAGTTCCAGGGTGTGAATTGAAAATTCGAGCGTAGATTCCATGAGATTCCATTCCACACATCGCTTTACTAAAATAAATCCCAAATATAAAATTTCTTTCCCACTGATATCTTATTACATTGAATTTTTCAAGATAAAAAAATCAACTACAGCTGGCGTTTGGGTAACACGTGATCATCTGAATACTCTGCACTGTCAACGTCTTTCCCTTCCTGAAAACCTGCAAGAACTGTGGTGATTTTGGTGAGCTAAAAGCCCAGTGAGGTCATTTCCATCACAAGTAATATTCCAGTTGATAAGATGTTAGATGTGAAATACCAATAGCTAGAATCATACGAATATACAAGGATATGGTGATGATTTACACATTTTATGTCTTATTATGAATGAAGCATGATTATCATGATGTCATGTATGTTATGATATGTGTAAGAGCACAAACGTCTAGGAACTCGTTGCCACTGAACATTAGGAACCTGTCGCAAATCAACCATGCTCACCTAACCGGTACAACGAGGCGGCAAATCAACCATGCACGCCAGTGGGCAAATCAACCATGCACCACTGATCCAACCGAGCAAATCAACCATGCTCAATAAGTGAAACGACCAGAACTCGCTGCCACTGAACATTAGGAACCTGTCGCAAATCAACCATGCTCACCTAACCGGTACAGCGAGGCGGCAAATCAACCATGCACGCCAGGAGTCAAATCAACCATGCTCCTGTTCTGTCGCAGTGTATAAATGTATGCACATGTATGTATTTATGGAAGCAGTCATCAAGCATACAATGCATCTCGAATTCAAATCCAATCACACTATGCATGATTAATCTTTATTCAAATAATTCATCATCTAAGTGTTTTAGTTTATCGTAAATCAAGAGAGTTGAGGAGGACGTACGTCAGTAAGGTTTTGTACCAACATCACTGTCTTGGTGCTTCTAAATTACGTTTTATCTAGAATCTAGACTTGCAACTAGGAGGGAACGATTGGAACTTAAGAACGCAAATAAGATATGAATCCATTAGTTACGACCTGATATGTATGGCGAAAAGAAATAAAATAACTCACATCTAAGACTTAATTAAGAAAGGAAAAGAAGAAAACAGATTCCCTACCTAGAATTGTATTACGAACGGATAAGGAAGACAAAACTTCGAATGAAACAAGAAGCAACTCAAGAAAAATCAACAAGAATAACCCAAGATGAATCACTCACAGTTTGATGATTCCAAAGCTCCAAACAAGTCCCAACTCGAATCTGAGTTGAATCAGCGAGTCGACTCGGTGTAGAGAGGAAGTCTTTCTCTTCTTTCTTTTCTTTCTTTCTTTTTCTTTTCTTTCTTTCTTCTATCTTTCTCCTTCCTTCTTTCTTCTTTCTTCTTCCTTTCCTTCTCTCCTTTCTTTCTCCTTCTCTTTTTCTTCTTCTCTTCTTCTTTTCCTTCTTTTTTTTTTTTTTTCTTTCTCCTTCTTCTTTCTCTTCTTTCTTTCTTTTTCTTTCTTTCTTTCTTCTTCTTTCTTTCTCTTTCTTCTTCTTTTCTTCTTCTTCTTCTTCTTTTCTTTCTATTCTTCTTCTTTGTTGTGACTGGGACGCTGTCCCCACAGTTACAGCAGCCCCACACGCTACCTCTCTCTCCCTCTCTCTCATCGTTCTCTCTCTCTCTCTCTCTCTCTCTATCTCTCTCTCGTTTCTCTCTCTCTTTCTTTCTCCTCTCTCTCTCTCTAACAGCACCTTTCTCTCTCTAGAGTTTTCGGAATCAGGAAACCAAGACTGAGGGGTTTTTATAGCCTACCGAGGTTGGGTAGCTCATACGTAGGAAAGAGTTTCAGTTTGAGTTTCAGTTTGAGTTGGAGTAGAAAACAACCGAGTTCCGAAGGTTCTTTGCACAAGTAACCCATTGAAACCTAAGTGGGGTCCCACACGAAGATTTGGAAGAGGTTTGGACTGATCATGCGAAGTGGATCAGCGGATCTTACGCGAATCACAATCTGTCGGTCTTGGAAGGATGGGTTGGAGTGGGCCACGCAAACGTCGAAAGGCTACAAGATTTAAATGAACCGACTACGACTGGGGTGCTAATCTGATGGGTGTCTTGGATCAGTTACATGGGGCCCAGACAGTGGATGGTGTGGGGCCCACGGTCGTCGCTCAACGGTTGGAGGTTTTCCGAATCCAAGTTGGATTCGATTTCTGTTTCTCGCAGGCTAAGCCACTTATGATCGTTGAAAAGATAGGTGGGATCCACACGACCCTATTACAATTGATCTTGAACGTCCATGCATTGCAAAGACCCGGATCTTGGGAATCTAAGTTCGTATTGGTTGAAAACGGTGGTTCGACGTACGTTGAATAAGCCACGTTGGATAGAAATTCTTCACACAAAGGGTCACACGTTTGGGAGGAGTTGAATGGACGGTGTGGATCGAACTATGGGGCCCACCCTTCTGATCCAATGGAGTCCCCCATCAACAGCGGGCGGACGCTGTAACAGCGTCCGCTGAAAATGTCGTGAGAAGAAGATGCTTTAAAAAAGGTAACTTTACGTGCGGCGCACGTAAACAGAAATTTCGTGCTCCACTTTCATGTGGGGCCCACTTGCAATAGTTAGAGGTCATTACCTCCGTTCAAATGGTGGATAACAAGAATTTAGTCGCCCATGAGAAAAATGAGGCAGATCTAAGTTAAGGCGGCCCACTTATGGCCCATTTTCTGATTTGGACATTTGTAGAATGATCGGAGGGTTGAAATTTGACGTGTATGGTTAGATCGTGTCCTAAAACTAGTATATAGAGTTTCGTGTGAAAATGATGTTCAAAATCATAAAACTTAAAAAGGTGGTATAACTTAAGTTTAACTAATGGCATTTTCGTAATTATCATAAATTTACGAGTTTTGTAAATCTATCACTTCCATGTTGTTCTAGGGTTTATTCTAACAACTTTAACAAAGAGACCATATAGTAATTCCCTACGGATGATTTATTATTAATTTCAATATTTCAATTTATTTAAAT